>ML120374.1:236863-283342 GCA_003788595.2 Choiromyces venosus 120613-1
CTCTTGGAAAAGGAAGACGTAAACCCGGACAGGCCGGACAACGAGGGTCTTACACCGCTTCATTGTGCTGCACTCACCGGACATGTGTCAGTAGTCCAACTACTCTTTGAAAAGGAAGGCGTAAATCCGGACAGGCCGGACAACGATGGTCAAACACCGCTTCATTGTGCTGCGCTCGATGGACATGAATCAGTAGTCAAACTACTCTTGGAAAAGGAGGCGGTAAACCCGGACAGGCCGGACAACGAGGGTAAAACACCGCTTCATTGGGCTGCGCTCGATGGGCATGAGTCAGTAGTCAAACTACTCTTGGAAAAGGAGGGGGTAAACCCGGACAGGCCGGACAACCAGGGTGACACACCGCTTCATTGTGCTGCCCTCAATGGACATGAGTCAGTAGTCAAACTACTCTTGGAAAAGGAAGAGGTAAACCCCGATCGGCCGGACAACGAGGGTAAAACACCGCTTCATTGTGCTGCACTCACTGGACATGAGTCAGTAGTCAAGCTGCTCTTGGAAAAGGAAGACGTGAACCCAGACAGGCCGGACAACCAAGGTCAAACACCGCTTCATTTTGCTGCGCTCAAGGGGCATGAGTCAGTAGTCAAACTACTCTTGGAAAAGGAAGACGTAAACCCGGACAGGCCGGGAAACGAGGGTCAAACACCGCTTCATTTTGCTGCGCTCAATGGACATGAGTCAGTAGTCAAACTACTCTTGGGAAAGGAAGACGTAAACCCAGACAGGCCGGACAACGAGGGTCATACACCGTTCCATTGGGCTGCCCGGGCGGGGCGAGAAGCGATCACCAAGCTCCTATCCGAGCGATAACAAGTTAAGCCCAAAAGTCCACATCAAAAATGACAAATTTGGTAAGTATCCCTTTCATGAGTCTGCAATAGGATATAATGGAGCGGAGAATCCACCTTAAAACTACGAACCTTCAACCCTCAATTCGACTCAAAGTCCATGAATTACACATTGTTTCTGTCTTCTTCCCCCATCTCCGACCATATATCATCTGCTCTTCCGGCACCATGCTTCCAGATACGATCCACTCTCTGCCTATCACCCCTTTCACCCAGATTCTCCCAAACCTTTTCAGTGCCCCAGAAGTGATGTCGCCGCCTCTTTCTTTCCTTACTTCTTTGCCTCCCTCTTTTACTCTCCTCAATCCCAATCCCTGTACTTGAAGGTTCTCCCGTCATGTATCATGTCACAATTGCTAGTTTGAACTCATTTCTTCTCTTGGGATGTGCGACATAGCTTACACATCATTATCAGGTACTTTTTTCGATTCTAAATTCATGTTTCGGAGTCAATTAGATCTTTTTTACTTCTCATCTTGGCGTTGGGCATAAACAGATGATCGGTTTTTTTATTTCCCTCTTCCTTTTTTTCCCTTTTTTTCCTTCCGCCTTGCATTTTGTTTCCGCACTTGCAACTCCTATTATCTTTTTATCTTTTTTTCATCTTGATTAATATTCCTCGGATTAATTTTGATGTTTTACATTTCCCTGATGATGTATGATATGTTGGAAATGCACTCGCAGGAAAACGTTGTCACTTCGTGATTAGTCCTTTCTTGTCATCGGAGGAAATATTTTACTTGTATCTTACAATAAGTATCTGAAAACCGGGGGGTGAGTGATCAGGGGGGCAGCCAGGGTATGACAAGGTTGTGGTAGGGGTTGATTGGTGCATGTTTCTCAATTAAGGAAAGTTTTCTTAACGGCTATCTATGTACATTCACCAACGGGTGTGTCCTCCAGAAGCATTTATCACTACTTCAATGCGTTCTGGTATGGAATCAATAAATTCTAACAATTCCTCAGCTGTGACGTATAGCGTGGCTGTTTGTAGGAAGTCTCTTGTGTTTTTACCGGCATCTTGGTGTTTCTCGATATCATGGCTAAGCTGAAGATATTCGGTTTCTTCCACAATACTTGACTACAGGTACTTCTTTTCTCATGATTTTTAATGGGTATTTCTAACCTCTAGAACTTTCCTTAATTGAGAAACATGCACCAATCAACCCCTACCACAACCCTTGCCATGCCCTGGCCGCCCCCCTGGTCACTCACCCCCCGGTTTTCAGATACTTATTGTAAAATACAGGTACCATCGGAGTATGTTGAAGTCGGATTCGGGATAGTGGTATTAGCGGATGGAGAAATTGTTACACCGACGGACGAATTGTTTGTTAGTCTACGGGATCGGGTCAACTACTTTCCTGGGTGCTGTTCCGACTTGGTATTGAATCCTCTTTATATTCCCTTTTCTTTCTTTGTTCGTTTCTTTTACTTGCAATTACCTTCAAGTCATTCATTTTCGGTAGTCTCAAATACGATCACTCTTCATCACTCGTTACCCCTGGCCCACCTTTCTTTATGGTAGTCCTTTTTTTCAACTTTTTTTTCTTCTAATTTTTATTCGCGAATTAATTGTCTTAATTTTAGTTAATTTTGGTTTGGTGCGTGCATGTGTATGACAATTTATGACTACATCAACGCCATCGATATAGCAAAGCCACCGAGTGCTAAGTCCGGTAACATAGATTCCCCAGGTAATCTACGCCGACAGGGCAGATACGACCGCTAGACCAGAAACACCCACCAAATCCCTTCAATCCTCCAACAAAATCAAACGAAATCATGATACAGAATATGAGTCTGCGCGGTTTTTACTGCACATTGTGGGTTTCCGGAGAGTAGGTCTTACTCCGGTAGCTTCGAGAATGCGATGGCAATTGAAGCACTCAGGATATAAATTTAGGAATCAGGCAATGTGGAATTCATTCTGCCGGCGATTGTTTGAGGGAGGGAGCAGGTAGGAGAGTGGTAGGTTTGAAGGGTGTGGTGTTTCATCGATTAACTTCTGAGTTATTGGATTGTGTGGGGATTTGCGCTTGTGTTCTTATGGTTTTCGCATTCCTGGGGGGATTTCTAGGCTCGTTGATGTATCACAAGAACGCCTTTGGAAAGGATTCGAGTGATAAGTTGTGAATTTGGGGTGAGCGGGGTGGGGATTTGAACTGGTCGCAAAAAAGAAAATCGGATTAGGGAATTCGATGGGATAGAAGGTTCAACTTATCGCGAGGCACTCCCATAGGAGTCACTGGTCGTGAGCTTTGGAATCATCCCTTTTAACTCCGGATCTTGATAGGGGGTCAATGTGTGTTCAAAAATACCCAACTTAACTCGAAGATAAAACATATTTCGGCCAAAAACGGAAGGCTGGAGTGATGGGACGTTGAATGCGCCACTCCTCACTCGAAAATCGCTGTATTAATTATTTTTGAGTAGCCCTCACCGCTCACCCCGGAGAAGATTTAATAATAGTTAGAAGAGTAGAAAAAAAGAAATCGGAGGAGCCTATGTTGTTGGATTGCCTATAGGACATGCGGGTACGGGAGCGGTTACAGCTACTAGGTTTATGGTTAGGTTTTTCCATCGGATGCTATTAGGCATCGAGCATCGGTTAGATTGTTTGGTTTTGTGTTTGGTTGTTTGGTTGTGCCA
This sequence comes from Choiromyces venosus 120613-1, assembly GCA_003788595.2. Taxonomy (NCBI): domain Eukaryota; kingdom Fungi; phylum Ascomycota; class Pezizomycetes; order Pezizales; family Tuberaceae; genus Choiromyces; species Choiromyces venosus. The sequence goes on from ML120374.1 coordinate 240,385, forward strand.
TTGTTCCTTATGCCTTTTCGCATAAGATACTTAGGCTAGTTGTGTTTTGTTGTTTGGTTTTGTTTGGCCTTATGCCTTTCGGCATTAGGCACTTATGATAGTTGAGGTTTTGTTTTGGTTGCACTAGATGTTAGTTTCCGGATCATTGATCCATTGCATATGTTTGTGTTTTTGGTTTAGATCACGGTGGATTATTTGGTAGTGTTTGGGAGATCACAGAGGACGAGATGTTTGGAGAGTTTTTAGTTAGAGAGATGGTTTTGCCTCTTGAGAGATATATATCTCTCCGTTTTGTCTCTAGCTAGGATCTCTATCGATGGCCAGTTTCCTCTTCCTCCATATCTAGTTGCCATTTCTGCACCACATACGTGACTTATCTCAAGATATGTACAGTACAGTACCCGTCGTTGATAGGTTAGATAGAAAAAAAAGAAGAGCTAACATCAGACGGTCGGCCGGGTATATAACAGGGCCGCCGGACTGCGACCGGAGGAATTATTTGCATGTCTTCGGAGCCGGTACTACACTCTTGTTAACAGTTTTCGTGTTTCCACTCCCATAATATTTCCTTTGAGTTTCCTCTTCTAGCCAAAAATCGAGCTTTTGGTGGCCAACCAAGGTCTTTCTATTTATCCAATGTCGCTCGGTAGTCCATTACCTACTGGCTAACAATACCGGTATCAGGAAACAGAAAGCTCGGTATTGATAGACAGAGCACTCTTATCCCCTCCGAAATCAGCAGCGAATGGGTTTGACTTCACAGCTCAGGTCTTCTGGGATCTCTATCCTGGCCAAGTTTGCAAATAGGCTGATCAGGACAGTCGAGATTTGGGGGTCCGGTCTTATCATATTCAGGTCTTGTCAAAGGGTCGTACTCAAGCACTCGTAGGCTGACTGGGCCTGACCAGTCCAGTCCGAATTGAGCATTCTTGGCATCTCCTCTAACTGAATAAAGTACGGTATTGTTTTTGATAGTCTTTGGCACATGAAATTATGTATGATATACTGTAGTTAGCCTGGAAACGCATGAAATATGTAAAAAAAAAACACGCGCCAAACCCGTCACCCATCCACCCAAATTGTTGGATATTATGGGTATTCGCCAAAGCTTAGTCATTGGTCACAGGACCCGCTTGTCTTGTTTGCACTCTGTTCTGTTTCGCTTCTGTTTTCTTCTCTCCTCTCAACAACTTCTTTTCTACATACGAATAAAAAGCCAATAAAATGGTTCTTTGCACAACCGTCATTTAACCTTTAATTTTCTCTCTTGTTCTCACATTCCATAAATACTTGGCCCACCACAGATCATTTCTAACAGGTTATGAGCCCAGGATTGACACTTAGTACTTACAAACCTCATCCACTGCATTAACAGATCATACTGCTTGACAAACCTTATCATTCCTCTGTTTGCTTTTCTCCTTTTGTTTTCTTCTTTTTCTTTTTCATCTCTCTACCTATATTGTGTTTTTGCCATGCTCCTTACTCCATGTCTACTATCAACAATGAGCACTAAGGAGGGTTATTTTCTATCGAAGCATGCAAGTCCTATTCCGTCGCTTAACTATTTGAACTATAACAAATGGCAAGCTGGAATCCTCATATACCTTAAGGCAATTAAAGTCTATGAAATTGTGATGGGGTCTGTGGCCATCCTGGCATCTAGTACGGATGATACAGGTGCCACTCTGGAGTTTGATTCTCTGGAAACCAAAGCAATTGGTGTCATTCATGCTAGCTGCTTTGAATCAGCAAAGCAGTATCTTACAGGCTGTGCAAGTGCGAAGGCTATGTGGGATGTACTTAAGGAGAGGCTCAACAGTGCCACTTCTGTCAATGGAAGATCAGCACTCCGCAAACAGTTCTGTGATTGTCACCCAGCTCTAGGAAAGCCTTTGAGTGAATTTATCTCACAGCTTCACGATCTTCAGCAACAGCTTGCTGGGTCTGAATGAGCTATTGATGAAGAAACCTTCAAGGATCAACTATTGACCTCACTCCTGGTGGACTACAATACTCTAATCGAGATTATCTTAGAACAGGAGAGTAGCTATACCATAGAGGATATTATTCAGAAGGTTCTTCATGCAGAGATGGCCAAGGTGCGTATTGATGGTGCTGTTTCTACCAACTGATCTCTCATCTCTAGAGATGCCTTGCTGTCAGGAACCATTGGCTATAGGAACCTACGTGGCACTTATCATGGGGCATATCATAGTTTGAGTAGATGACCAGCTCCCTACAAAATTCCCTTTCCTGGCTGATGTCATTCTTGTGGAGAAACTGACTATAAGGCACAATAGTATGCCAAAAAGTTTTCCTCATCTGATTGATCTCAAGACAATGTGCCTGGTCTGTCTTGCTTTGCCTGCAGTGAGTTAGGGCATGGAACTAGACTATGTCCTCATGTGAATCTCTCACAAGCACAAGCCTCTAAAGGTCACAATGCATACTCAAAGTGGATGAAGCTTGCGGATGGAAAGTCTGCTACTGCTGCTACAAGTCAAGTTGCCGAAACTGCTAGAGAGGATTTAAACTCCCCTACTCTCCAAAATCGCTTCTGACTAGCTGACTAGTACTTATGAGGAGAAAAAGGTGGATGTATTTCTAGTACTGAATTTTGCTTCATTAGTCAACTCTCTCTCTTTCACTGGGCCTTTGACTCCGGGGCCTCCCATCATATATGCAACACAAGATCCTGCTTTCTCTTGCTTCAAGAGATGTCTAATACAATTATGATTCATCTTGGAAATTATTCGGCTGTTACCGTACAGCAATCAGGAAATGTCTTGCATTGTAGCCTAGTCATGGAGGCACTCTATGTTCCAGAGTTTAGACTCTCGCTTATTTCTATTGGTTAACTTGCCTGTCTTGGGCTGATAGTTGAATTTGTTTCTCAAGCATGTAAGGTTTGGAGAGATGTTGATGCTCTTCACCCAAGGCATTTAATAATGCAAGGCCAGCTAGCTGCAGGCTTATATATTCTAGAGGAGCCTGTGGAGCACTATAATGATCATAAAAAGTGGGGCCTAAGGAGTAGTTTATTAGGACCCCAAGCACTTCTTACAACACCATCACTGAAGTCTGACATACAGATATCAATACTCTGGCATTGACAACTAGCATATCTCAACCTCGCTGTACTCCAAAGACTTGGCCTCAGTGTCAGACAACCTCCTACCCCATATTCAACCTGTATTTTAGCCAAGCAGCGGCGCTCCCGAAGTCAAGTTCCGACACTTCAGGCAGACTGTCCATTTTCTCTGCTTTACTCAGACAGTTGTGGTCATCTTCCAGCTTCACATTCTGGAGCAAAGTACTACTTAATCTTCATTGATAATCATACTCGATGGACCTTTGTCTACTTTCTAAAGACTAAGAGGTCTACTGAGTCAACTCTCTGCCTACAGGAGATGCTGGTATTTATCAAGACTCACTATCCTGAATAGGGTGTGACACATTTTTAGTGTGACAATGGTTGTGGAGAATACAACAATGAAATGTTCAAAGGACTTCTAAGAACTAATGGCATATCATTTGAACTATTGCCTCCCTATACACAGCACAAAAATGGTGTGGCTGAATGTAAGATTCAAACAATAAATGTGTGTGCTCAGTCAATGTTAATTGATGTCAATCTACCAGTTTCCTTCTGGGCTGAAGTTGTTGCAATAGCAGCGTACCTCCATTGTCGAAGTCCCTCTACATCCTTAAATAACAAGACACCATATGCTGTTTTATATAATGGAAAGGAAGTATCGATTTCACATCTTCAGAGAATTAGTTGTGTAGCTTACTACCAGATTCCAGATGAGGTCTTTAGTTCAAAATCTGAGCTCAAGTTTCAACCACACTCTAAACTATACATGTTGATTAGATATACTCCAATGGAAAAGGCATGAAGATTGTGGGACTTTGATGGAAATGGTAGTTTAGAACGCTCATTTCATAGCTCTAATGTTATATTTGTGGAAGAGCTGAATATTATGGGTGAGCATTCATAGTCTGCTAAGTCTTCAGCCTTTCCTTCCAGCTTTCTACAAGAAGATGAGTCTTCTTTCTCTCACTCTGGCTCTCTAGGTGTGACACCAGGTGACTATTCTCTCTCTGGGTCTTTGGGTTCAATCCCCACAGTTGTCTCTGATGTCTCTCTCTCTCGCTCTCTGGATATAACACCAGATAACAGTTCTCTCTCTCAGTCTCTGGGTGCTACACCAGATGATGGTTCTGATCTCTCTCTTTGTGGCTCCCTGGGTATGATGCCAGGTGACAATTCTCTCTCTTACTCTAGCTCTCTGGGTGTAATACCAGGTGACAATGATCTCTCTGGCTCTTCGAGTTCAATCCCCACTGGTCTCTCTGATCTCTCTCTCTCTTGCTCTCTGGGTGTAATGCCAGCTGATATTTCTCTCTCTCTCTCTTACTCCCTGGGTGGTACACCAGGTGACAATTCTCTCTCTCTCTCTCTCGCTCCCTGGGTGGTACACCAGGTGACAATTCTCTTTCTCTCTCTCTTGCTCCCTGGGTGAAACGCCAAAGTCCGAGCTAGATAAGAGGGCACCACATATCGCTTCTGATAATGATAGTATGCTATCAAGTACAGTTCTAAATGCACCTGGAATTCAAGTCCGACTGAAGTGGCCAAGGCACAAGTACCGAAAAAATGATACTCAGAATGCTGATATCCAAAGATGTGTGGAAGAAATGATGGCTAAGGATGTGGCCAAATAAAGGCAATCAGTGGCCCAGTCAGCAAATGTATTCGCAGCACAGGTCAATCGGTGGCTTAATGTCAATCAGCTTCTGAAGAGTGAAAGGCCTATACACCCAATGGGATCAAAGTGGGTATTTAGAACGAAGGCAAACTCTGATGGCTCCACTCGCTTTAAGGCCAGACTGGTGATTAAGGGATTTGAGCAATGTGAAGGTATTGACTATGATGTAACATATGTTCCTATTAGTAGATTAACTACTCTAAGACTTGTTCTTGCAGTTATGACTGCTCATGGATGGAATATTGACCATATCGATATCATTACAGTGTTCTTAAATCCACCCATTGACCGAGATGATATCTATATGGAGCTGCCTGCTGGAGTTGAGAAAATTGATCCCAGTATCCAATTTTCTATTGTCTGACTTCGCAAAGTATTATATGGTCTTAGACAGGCACCATGACTTTGGTATAAGGCTATTGATGGCCTGCTCATATTCCTTAGCTTTGAAAGGTCAACTGCGAAACCAAACCTATATCGCAAGCCTTCCTTGCTCATTCTCCTCTATGTGGACGATATCCTTCTTGCATATTCTGATTCAAAAGCTACCAATGATATTAAACTACAGCTACAATGCATTTACAAAATGACTGATCAGGGAGAAGTTAAGCGATTTCTTGGGATGGAAATATCGAAGCTTGTAGATGGGTCCTACGCTTTGTGAGGCATTACCTTGAATCAATTCTACAATGCTTTCAAATGGAGAAGGCCAATCCTGTCTCTACTCTACTCGCCCATAATACACAGCTCTATGAGTTCAGTCATGATTGTCCTATGAATCAGCATCTATATTTTCAAATAATAGGGGCCTTGATGTATGCCTCACTAGGAAGCTATCCTGATATCTCATATGCCATGTCTGTACTTAGCTGCTATAGCCATAACCCACACTCAGTTCACCTGACTGCTGCCAAGCATGTCTTAAGATATCTCTGTAGAACTAAAGACCTTGTACTTATCTACCCAGTCTCCTTATGCAAGAAATTGGAGCTTACTAGCTATACAGATGCAGATTGGGCCAATAATACACAAGATCGATGATCAATAGGATCATTTCTCTTTCTTCTTGGTGGTCCAATCTCCTGACAATCCCGAAAGCAAATAATTATTGCGACCTCCACCCTGGAGTCTGAATACTCTGCCTTTATTGAAGCAGTAAAGGAAGCACTTTGGCTGAGACAACTTCTTTATGATATTAGGGCAGTGCGATTCCCTTCTCCATCTTCTATTCAACCTCCTATTGTGTACTGGCTTGATCAGACTGACAACTCTAAAACTGGCTATACTAACACCCTATCTGATGGAGTAATTCCATCATAGTAATTAGTTCATGGTATTTAGCTTGGCAAGTAGTTGGGATATGTACCCTTTGAGGACTGTTAGTTCTGTTGTCTGTGACGTTGGTGGGTCTATACAAGGAACCCACCACCACTTTTATTTAAGCAACCATAGATCTCTTTCTCCTCTCATAGAATAACACATTCACCTTACATATACTCACTGATATGATCATTCACCACCACTTGTGATTTCTGCTTGTGCTTTATCAATTCGCCATCACTATCTACACCTACTACAATCTTTACTGATAAGCAACATATATTTCAGACAGTCAAGTCTGAAGGAGTTACCACATGGAACAAGCACTTCGATATTCAGCTCTTCAAGGCACGCGAAGTTCAGCAAGCCGGCATTGTCGACTTGACCTTCATTTCGGGAGAGCACAATGCTGCAGATGGTTTGATGAAAGCTTTGGTGGAGGCCAAGCATAGGAAGTTTCTGGAACAGCTGAGAATGTGGTCTAGTAGTGCATATGATTAAGGAGATTCTGTATAATTAGTTTTACCCTTCCTTTTTATTTTTATTTTTGTTTCTTTTATCTACATTCTGCGATACTGTGGTCAGAATCAACTGAGAGTATACCTTTCCCCTCTGAGACAATCTGTAGGAGGGGTTTTAATGGTGCTTGATGAAGTCCGAGTGGTGGTGGGCTGTAGTACGGAATTTCTTATATCCTGTGGACATTTGGCAGGGTCAGTCTGGCTTTAGTGAGGGGGAACTGTTGGATATTATGGGTATTCGCCAAAGCTTAGTCATTGGTCATGGGACCTACTTGTCTTGTTTGCACTTTATTCTGTTTCACTTCTGTTTTCTTCTCTCCACTCAACAACTTCTTTTCTACATACAAATAAAAAGCCAATAAAACGGTTTTTTGCACAACCGTCATTTAACCTTTAATTTTCTCTCTTGTTCTCACATTCCGTAAATACTTGGCCCGCCACAGATCATTTCTAACACAAATCCCACCCCTGCAATCATATATCCTCACTCGACTATGAAAAAATGTTCATACCCACTGATGAGTTGGTTTTTCAAAATTGCCACACTAATTCTGCACCTCACATTCTCTTCTCTACTGCCCTCAAGCACCACTTTGTTACATCGTTCAATCTGCTCTTGGCGTAGATCATCTAGCAGAGCCTCATGATAAATTGCCTCATGAGTCTTGATCGATCAGACCATTCGGAACCCTGCCTACGTCCCAACATGACAGTTGAGCAACTTCCGAACTGTCTCGAGTCGGGACGGATATCCCGGAGAATGTAGGCCGTGAGGCTAACCCCTTTTTCTGCTGGTCCAATTGGGGAAGGTTGTATTTGGTCTGATTTTTATACCTGGCTTTGGATCCCCGATAATCTTCCATACCTCCCACCGGAGATGCGATCTTAGCCCGTCCCATTTTTGACCTATCAACTACGGTACATAGGTTCTTCTACTTTCCTCTTTCCTGCTCTTCTAACTGGTAATGTAGCTTCTCGGGATTGATATTGCCGGAAAGGTGGGGGTGGGAGGCAGTTCATTCAATCGTCCTTTGCACCAGGGGCGGTTTTCTTTTTGACTGAAATATGTCGTTTTCGAGCGAAGCAGTGTACAGATATATTGAAATACACATTGACCCATCGAGATTCCCAGTTAGAAAAGGATGATTCCAGAGCTCACCATCAGTGACTCTCAGGAGGCTGCAATTACCTTGGTCTGAACCTCTCCGACAATTTAAGAAACAGTGATCTCTCATAAGAACTAACCTCGCAACGGCCAATTCAGTCTCAACCACCCATCACCGGATTCACATAATATCACTCATATCAATATTACCAAATAAGGGCAACGAAGAAAAAAAAAAAGAAACTCACCTCATGTACCTGGGGAAACGTAACAACAAAAGTGCAAACTTCCAAAGAAATCGATAACTCAGAAGTTAATCGATGAAGCACTATATAAAGTACCCTTCCGCTCCTCACTCTCACAACTAGCGAATCAAATGGTCGAGAGGCAGAATGGATTTCACAAGGCGTATGTATGATCTCCAGCTCCTACTTCTCATTCGGGAATAAATTAGTATAGCATTTCCCGGTCGGTCCAATTAAAGCTAATGGATTAGACCAGGAAGTGAATCAGTATATACAGTATGTACAGTACATGAATTTTGTCCAAATGCTCACTCCGAATAATTTTTTTCCGAAAGAACCAAGTGTCCGAATTTTGATCAAACAAAAGTGGATTTAACATACTATGCTATCAAGAATATTCAAATACAGTACAGAATTTTCTCCTCCGAGTGTTGGATGCCAACTGTGATTTCCAGATTTTGAATTTTGTTTTTGCTGCATTTTAATTAACCGATTCACTTCCCCGCCTGAGCCACTTCCCGGGCCAATCCTAAGTTATAGTTAACATGTAATAAGTTAAACATTAAAATAATAAGATATCGAACATAAATGCAAAATATAAAAACCAGTCCGAAGAATAATGATCAAGATCTAAAAAAAATAAGAGTTGCAAGTCCGGAAACAAAAACACCCCGAACCTATTCATTCATACCGAACGCCGAGGTGGGAAATAAATAAATCTAACTGACCCTGAAACACAATAGAAGATCCGGAAAGATTTCGGGTAGATGGTAGGTATGTTGCACATTCCAAGGGAAGGGGTAAAAAATTGAGATACGGGAATGAGTGATGATGGGAAGATTTGGAAAGGGTTGGGATTGAGGATTGCAAAGGGAGGTTAAGGCGGGAGCCAAGAGAGGGGGAAGAGATGACGGTAGCATTTTATAGGACCAAGAAGAATTTTGGAAAGAGACATGGGTGACAGATAGGATAGCAAGAGCATGGATCATAGATGTGGGCAGGCTGCGGGAATAGCAGACGGTAGGCGGTCAAAGAGGGTAAAGGAATATAGTGATGGGGTAATCTAGAGACATGGAATCGAACAGGAGGTTAAAGGCTTGTAGGCTTGCGGTGGATCCATCCCCTGTCATGTCCTATCGCAGAAGGCAGACACAGTTAGTGTTAATCAATTGATGTTGGTCTTTCGGGGTTGACATGTTGTCGTTCCGATAGGAGCTTCACTATTGCTTCTTATGACACAACATGGACTGAATTATGTGACCAGTTACTAATTGAGAAGACCACTGCATATATTACTTACTCCGAAATTGTTAACATTCTTTTCCAGAACCTATTTCCCTCAACTTCATTTAATAGCTTCCTATATCTACAAAGCTCACATTCACCCTGTTTGTCCACCCCAATCGGGGCAGGAGGTAACTTAACTTATTCATGCAATAATGCCACATAGCCTCGATTCTTAGGATTTTATTAAGGGTAGTGAGTTTGACATCTCCAAGCCCAGAATGCCAATGCATAACATGACATAACATAACCACTCCGAGCTTTGTAACAAAACTCCAAAGAAAGCTTAAGCAAATGATCTGAGCTGGGGGATTACCGCCAGTTATTAAGCTAGTTTGAGTACCCTATGATACCACAGCCCTTTAAGCTGAGCTCCAGCGCTAATCTATAGAGCACGGTCATGGGATTGCACCGGTTTTGGGGGTTTGTCAGTTTTGATGCTTGATTAATTCACATTGTTTGTTGCTTATTCTTTGCGATCCACCTTTTAGACAACAAGGTTTATACACAGCGGAATTGGTTCAGAGGTAACGACGTAAACTGATGGGATGTGTATTGGATACCACTAAAAATAACAAGAGCGAAGAACCAGAAGAATAAAAGATAACAGAAATAAACAACAGATAGATAGCGACAGACGGGGAATCGACGGGTGAACTGATGATCGACTGATGAACGACAGATGAGTGACTGATACCAAGGACAAACGGAAATACACAGGACTTATAAAGACACCTGAACTAATGATAAAGCCACATGCTAAAGAAAACTCTTCCGTTCCATTCTCGCCAGGAGAAAAGGGAACGTCTCATAATATCTTCGTGAGACATACTCCAATCGATGGTGCGGCTCTATCGGTGATGCTAATGTTTAGCCAACGTTCCAAGTGTTTGACCAATGTTCCGAACGTTTCACGATGTATGGTGAGCAGCCTAACTAAGTTAATTCCAACACCACCCAAATCTCCTACTGTATATCCCATTCTTACATCTTTTGTGAGTGAAGGTTCACCATTCGTCTCACGAACCACCGCCCTTTCTGACAAGGGTTTTATTCTTTATTTATCGCTATTCCTCAATCGCATTGCATCATACAACTCTACCATATACCGGTAGAACTGCACATACCAGAATGGTGGCCAAAAGGAAGTTTTTCACGACCATAACTACAGTCATCCGTAACTACAGTCATGATAGACTGCTGACTGTACTGTATGATACAAACTCGGGGGTACGATAAGCTATTCTCATCACCCCTTATTGAAGGATCAAATCTAACAAACTCCTTATGTGTGGTGCGCGATATGCTGGGTAACAAAATCTAGTATCATATCTGATATTCACTATGATAAATCCGCTGAATGCTGGAAAGTATCACAGAGGATAGATCATCCCTGCTACTGCTCTTCCTCTCTCCACATGTCCGTCCGGAAATTATTAGATGGCAGCCGATAAACAATCATCTACTGTTCAGGCACCTTCGGGCCAAATAGCATCCTACAGTATGTAGTCATCAAGTTACTCCAGAATCGGCTAAAGCCTAACTTATAGCCATATTGATCCACAGGCAGCCCATTCCAAACTCGAAGCACAAAAACAGATATCCTTATTCTCCCCTGAAGAAGAGATATGCAAGGATACCATGTCAGATCCCACGATTGCGGAGGGGAATTAATTATCTCGCCCGAGCGGTAATCCGGTATTTCCTGCATAAATTAACTGCCAAGTCGGAAGACAGCCTTGTGATCCGCAAAAAAGCTCCGACAACACGCCAACTGATTGTTATGTACTGTACCGCAAGAACTCGTGAAATCCACTATCTCCGTCACCCCCCTCTAATATCAAGATTCAGAGACAAAGGCTCCTGAGAAGGATTAACTCTTTCCGGAAGCAATACAAGATCAGCCCTCAGATCGTGTTGGATCTCATTAACTGGTACTCGCAATTCTGTTAACCTGCCAATCTAAACCAATCGTGGGCTGACCGGCTGATAATCTGATGGTGGATTCCACAAAGTTCTTACGGCACCTCCACTTCTTGACTATCTGATATTTTATACTACTAACTTCAGCAATGTGTCAGGAGACTTAGTAACTTAAATGACTCAAGCATCCTGCCGGTCAGACGGTGTAGAGAATACTTATTTCCTTCGTCTTCTTTGAGAACGGCCATTTGCGTGCCGAACACCTAGACGATATGACGTCCGTCAAAGCCACACCCGTGTTTCCAGAAATCGTTATTTCTAGACATTTAAGGGCTGCTGTTAAGATGCACCATAAGTTAATCTCATCTACTACCGTCATGGGATGTTTGGCAATCGTGACTTTAGGCTATTATAAACGCGATACACAATCGATCTTACTGTACGAGGCTATCTGCAAAATTTATTGACACCCCACCATCACGACCGATATCCACACCAAAGCCATCTCTACCAAATGCCTTCTACACCACCACGCAATGGTCCAAAGGGCGTATGGACTACTCTAACAAGAGTAAGAATCTTTGCTTTATTAGATATGGGTGTTATACAAGCAGAAGCCTCATCTCAAACTGGTGTTCCTCGTCCAACAGTAAATTTATGGATCAAAACACGTCGCTCTCGGCGCAACCATACTCACTTGGGACATCCACTAGAAAATGTTTGGAAGATCTTGAAACAGAGAATCAAAGCATGAGTAGTGTCTCCAGGAACAATAGAGAGTATGGCAAACTTGAAGGCAATTAAGGAAGAGTGGGATAAGTTGATACCCAAGGATTGGAATAAGTATATTGATAGTATGTCTTACAGGCTTCAGCAAGTTAAGGATGGGGAAGGGATGCAAACTGAATTTTAAGATTTTTTAATCACTGTATACTACCTTCCAATCTCTAATTAACAACATACTTAATTTTTACCTCATGATATCTTGTAGTTGTTGAGGTATTAATAATACAAAGCAGTTGGCATGGTAGTGGAGATAGAAGGTGTTAGTGAATTTTGTAGATAGCCTCGTACTGTAGAGAGGTTGCTTATGGTACTGTACTTCCCGAATCGCAAAGTCCACATCCACCCTAAACCTCGTTAACCTCTGTGACAACCATTATCCACCCCCCACCGCTTATTATATCGAATGTTTATGGGGGGCTGTCGGTGAGGTGCGCTGAGGGGAGGATGGGCGTCCTGCTGAGAACGCAGAAAGTGGAGGGTCTGGCTGGGGAGGGAATGAAGGGGGGTATGTTCTTTCTGGTGACTAATAGAACAGCATACTGCACTTTTGAAGTGGTTCTGCTAGACGAGACCGGTCTAGCTCGAAGCCCCCGAGGTCGTTGTTCATAGCTTGAGACGCAATATTACGCGCTGTTCCTTGTTCGGGGATTTAATAACACGTCAGCACCTAACATGCTCATTTCATATGGTCACACATCGTTATTCGACCCCTAAAAACCTGTACATGTCCACTCCGCCCAGCAAAATAGTATTTCACGGGTGGACGTAGTATGCGGGACATACTCCCGGAGAGTAGTAATGCCACTACCGTACCCTAACATATCCATTCATGGCCGTTTTGGTGACGCGCTTGTTGGAGTTGATGTCCGCCTGGGAGGAGGTTCACCACTTGGTGTGGCCATTTTGGGCGGGGTGGAGTGCCACTTGTCGGCCTCAGTATAAGGGTTGTGATGTGGGATAACAGTTTACGGTCCGGGGGTGGGAGGAGGAGGAGGGGTTGGAGGGTGGTTGCTTGGATGGTGGGAAGAGAAGGGAAGCGGATGGGTTTATGTAACAATGTCCTGAAGGGTCCCGAAGTTTACTTCAATGTCTGTGAGAGGGGCTTGCTTATCTAAGCAGGTAGGGGTGAAGGGAGGCTTTTATCGGCGGGTTTCAACCAGTTGTTGGTTGTTGAATTAGCATGTGCTCTGTGTGCATGGGCGGTAGCCCGTATTAACTCGTACGAGGGTTTTTTTATATACGCCCGTCTAATCATTTCAATTCTCTTTTTACAGTTAGTGATGCTGAAGGTATACTGTCATGGGAATTTTAGGTATTGGAGGCTCTACCTCTTGCAAATAATACAAGTTTATGCTCTGTCAAGTGTTGTCTTTAGCTCGCGCTTTATCTAATACAGTACTGTACATGAGTACGAACCGTTCCTTATGTCCAACGAAATGAGTGCACGGAGGGGCCAAAAGCGCGACTACCAAAGGGGAAGTAGTATCCCGGTCATGATTTGGGTTTGTCTCGACAGAATTCAATGAGCTTGGAGGTTCAGAAGTTCCTTACTATCTTAGTTAATACTTATACTCATCCAAACCCTCTTTACCGTGAGGGCCAAGTTAAGCACAGCGAAGCTCATGTGGGGGAGGGAGTGGAGGGGGTCGAGGATGGCATAATTAATTAAGACGAAAGCAGATCAAGTTATCATATTATTTTCGACTTGGAGTACTGTAGAATTCCACAAACAAGGCGCACGCCTTATTTCTGGAATTCTACGGGTACTCGCGCGGTTGGGTTGAAGCCGGGCAGCTTTCTGTGGGAACTACCACTTTATCTGCCTGCTGATAGATAATAAAAAAAAAACCAAAGTCGAGAAGCAACAACCACTCTACGGTATCCTAGTGTTTATTGAGTATCCTTAAGAACAAGGAGAAAGGAAAAACACAATGTGAGAAAGAGTCCATACACTCCGGTAAACATCAGTGCCACAACCACGCGCCACCACCGTGCAACAACCTTGCCATCTACTCCACCATGCAATACTATCATGGGTTACGCGAATATGGTAAGGGAAGTTTTGGTAACTCTCTCGCTACAAATCCCGCGGAAGTAGTGTAGTCGCAGGAATCAAAATCCGAGTGCATTTACATGACTTGGCCTGTGCTGTACTTGTACTATAGGAATTCATACAAGAATTCCTAAATAGTCAGCCTACTCAGAAATCGCTCTTGATAGTTATGTGCATTGCCCAGTCTATTCAGGAGGCTTGCGGGGGGAAGACGTGGCTCGCAGACTACCGGTGCCAGGTGCCACGAAGACAAAGCCAGTTCGCCCAGCTTCTTCACAACTCCTCGAGGTATTGTTGCACAAATTCACGGTCACTTACCGCTAATTGGCTTGCTATGAAGTAACAATACTGGAGGAGGCTGAGCAATAAACCCCGCTTTTTCAAAACTCGCTGGAAGTTTGTCAACCGACCGGAGATATTTCAACAACATATCCTCTACAGCATTCCCAGGAGTTAAGACGCGAAAATGTATCGAGCCTTTAACGATAACGTCAAGTCTTTCAATAATTCTTTTAATAATGAGATTGTGTTGAATCAATGTACCTTTACTACGAGCGATGAGGAGCCTAAAATCCTGGCCTGGCTATCGACCTTAGAGCCTCAGGTACGGCATCAGGACATTCGAAATGACCGGGTGGACGGTGTAGGGAACTGGCTACTGGAAACGAAAGAGTTTAGAAGCTGGTTTGATGGTAGTGAGGAGGATGAATCTGATCGAGCAGCCTTGCTCTGCTACGGTGACCCGGGGGTCGGCAAGAGCTACATCAGGTAGGAGAGATCAGTCAGGGAGCAACCGACGGGCATTATTGCTGACAAGTCATGATGACAGTTCCATTGTCATAGATTTTTTATGCGACCACGCCATAGAAGAAGATACGGCGGTCGCATGTTTTTACTATGACTTCGCTTCCCGGGAGGAGCAGTCACCGACAAATATGCTTGGTTCTGTTCTCAAGCAGATTATAGGTGGATTGGAAGCGATCCCGGGGGATATAACACGGAAGTTTCGAAGCCAGAAAAAAGTAATTGGCGGGCGAAGACTCCAGCTTTCCGATATTGTGAATCTGTTCCCGACTGTCCCAAATATACAACGCACATTCATATGCATTGATGCCCTTGATGAGTGCGTTCCGAAGCATCGACTCGAGGTTCTCGTCGCATTGAGTCAGCTTCTTGAGAGGTCCCCAAACACTAGGATCTTCATGACCGGAAGGCCGCACATCCGTGATGAGGTTGAGAGGCAACTTGGAGGGAAGGCAGCTACTGTTTCAATAAAGCCCAAGGACCGTGATATCACTACATATCTGAGCGCAAGACTGAGCAAAGACACAACTCCCGAGGTAATGGATAGTGAATTGCGGGATGAGATTATGAGGAACATTCCGGAAGAGATCTCGGAAACGTATGTAGCAACCAGGAACCCGGGAAATATCTTTTCCATATATATATTTACTGATAGATATTAATCTAGATTCCTACTTGTTTCTCTCAAGATCGAGTCAATTCTGAGAGAAACGACCATCCATCGACGGCGAATGAGGCTGAATACCAATACTATGGGGGATGGGTTAGGGTTGCGTGATGCATACGACGCAACAATGGAACGGATCAGCGCTCAGGACAGGGAGAAAGCAAAACTCGCCTTGGCCACGTTGATGTGGATATGCCACGCGGAACGGCCATTACAGGCAGATGAACTGTGTAACGCACTTGCTGTAGAGATTGGATCGACAGACTTCAATAACAACAATGTTCCTCGGATAGAAACATTGCTCGCGTGCTGTCTAGGATTAGTCACGGTAGATAAAGAAGCCTCAACTATCCGGTTAATCCACCACACACTCCAAGAGTACCTTTCAGCTCATCCCAACCTTTTCGACCGAGCTCACTCGAAGATGGCGGAAACATGCTTGACCTATCTAAATTCAAGCCAGGCCAAGGCCCTTCCAGCTAAGCAAGAACATGATGTCTCAAGCATGCCATTCCTCAGATATTGCTCAAGATATTGGGGAGCCCATGCAAAAAGAGAACTCTCGGATCGAACTAAATTACTTGCTATGGAGCTCTTGGATCGGGAGGAGGACCACATATCCGCCAGATTACTTTCAGAGATAGTATTAAAATCGAATGCACCATCTGACATGGATGCTTCGCCAATCTACACTAGAATACATGCTACATCTTTCTTTGGGATTGATAAAATTACGACGATTTTACTCGGGGCAGATGGCTATGATATTAACCAAAGAGATTGCTTGGGTATGACGCCACTCATATGGGCCGTAATCGGTGGACAGGAGGAGGCCATCAAGCTTTTGCTAGGACAGGAAGCTGTCAACCCGGACTTGCCAGACAACAACGGTCAAACACCGCTTCATTGGGCCGCATATAATGGACATGAGTCAGTAGTCAAACTACTCTTGGAAAAGGAAGACGTCAACCTGGACAGGCCGGACAAAGAGGGTCATACACCGCTCCATTGTGCTGCGTCAGAGGGACAAGAGTCAGTAGTCAAACTACTCTTGGAACAGGAAGACGTAAACCCAGACAGACCGGACAACAAGGGTCAAACACCGCTTCATTGGGCCGCAGATAATGGACATGAGTCAGTAGTCAAACTACTCTTGGAAAAGGAAGACGTAAACCCAGACAGGCCGGACAGCGAGGGACAAACACCGCTTTATTGTGCTGCCCTCAATGGACATGAGTCAGTAGTCAAACTACTCTTGGAACAGGAAGACGTAAACCCAGACAGGCCGGACAACGTGGGTCAAACACCGCTTCATTGGGCCGCCATAATCAACGGACAGGAGGAAGCAATCAAACTACTATTAAAACAAGAAGACGTAAACCCAGACCGGCCAAACAACAACGGTCAAACACCGCTCCATTGGCCGGCCCTCAAGGGACATGAGTCAATAGTCAAACTACTCTTAGAAAAGCAAGACGTAAACCCAGACAGGCCGGACAACGAGGGTCATACACCGCTCCATTGCGCTGCGCCCGAAGGACATGAGTCAGTAGTCAAACTACTCTTGGAAAAGGAACACGTAAACCCAGACAGACCGGACAACAAGGGTCAAACACCGCTTCATGGCGCCGCAGATCAATGGACATGAGTCAGTAGTCAAACTACTCTTGGAAAAGGAAGACGTAAACCCAGACAGGCCGGACAACGAGGGACATACACCGCTTCATTGTGCTGCGCTCACGGGACATGAGTCAGTAGTCAAACTACTCTTGGAAAAGGAAGCGGTAAACCCGGACAGGCCGGACAACCAGGGTCAAACACCGCTTCATTGTGCTGCACTCAATGGACATGAGTCAGTAGTCAAACTACTCTTGGAAAAGGAAGACGTAAACCCAGACAGGCCGGACAACAAGGGACAAACACCGCTTCATTGTGCTGCGCTCAATGGACATGAGTCAGTAGTCAAACTACTCTTGGAACAGGAAGACGTAAACCCAGACAGGCCGGACAACGAGGGTCATACACCGCTTCATTGTGCTGCCCTCAATGGACATGAGTCAGTAGTCAAACTACTCTTGGAAAAGGAAGAGGTAAACCCAGACAGGCCGGACAGCCAGGGTAAAACACCGCTTCATTGTGCTGCCCTCAATGGACATGAGTCAGTAGTCAAACTACTCTTGGAAAAGGAAGAGGTAAACCCAGACAGGCCGGACAACGAGGGTCCAGACAGGCCAGACAACGAGGGTCATACACCGCTTCATTGGGCTGCGCTCACGGGACATGAGTCAGTAGTCAAACTACTCTTGGAAAAGGAAGACGTAAGCTTGGACAGGCCGGAAAACGAGGGTCTTACACCGCTTCATTGTGCTGCGCTCACGGGACATGAGTCAGTAGTCAAACTGCTCTTGGAAAAGCAAGGGGTAAACCCAGACAGGCCGGATAACCAGGGTAAAACACCGCTTCATTGGGCTGCGCTCACGGGACATGAGTCAGTAGTCAAACTACTCTTGGAAAAGGAGGCGGTAAACACGGACACGCCGGACAACCAAGGTAAAACACCGCTTCATTGTGCTGCGCTCAATGGACATGAGTCAGTAGTCAAACTACTCTTGGAAAAGGAAGGGGTAAACCCGGATAGGCCGGACAACGAGGGTCATACACCGTTCTACTGGGCTGCTTGGACGGGGCGAGAAGCGATCACCAAACTCCTATCCGAGCGATAGCAAGTTAAACCCAAAAGTTCAGATCAAAAATGACAAATTTGTTAAGTACCCCTCCCATGAGCCTGTAATAGGATATAGTGGAGCGGAGAATCCACCCTAAAACTACAAACCTTCAACCCTCAATTCGATTCAAAGTCCATGAATTACACACTGTTTCTGCCTTCCTTCCCTATCTCCGACCATCTATCATCTGCTCTTCCCGCACCATGCTTCCAGATACAATCCACCCTCTGCCTATCACGCCTTTCACCCACATTTTTCCAAACCTTTTCAGTGCCCCAGAAGTGTTATCGCCGCCTCTCTCTTTACTTCTTTGCCCCCCTCTTTCACTCTCCTCAATCCCGATCCCTGTACTTTAATATTCTCCCGTCATGTATCATATCACAATTGCTTGTTTGAACTCATTTCTTCTCTTGGGATGCGCAACATAGCTTACATATCATTATCAGGACCTTTTTTTTTTCGAGACTAAAAACACATGTCACAGTCAATTAGATCTTTTTAGCTCTTTTTACTTCTCATCTCGGCCTTGGGCATAAACACATGATCGGTTTTTTTATTTCCCTCTTCCTTCTTTTTTTTTTCATTTTTTCTTCCCCTCCTGTATTTTGTTTCCGTACTTGCAATTCTTGTTATCTTTTTATCCTTTTCTCATCTTGATTAATATTTCTCGGCTTAGTTTTAATGTTTTACATTTCCCTGATGTATGATATGTTGGAAATGTACTCGCAGGAAAAGGTTGTCACTTCGAGATTAGTCCTTTCCTATCATCGGAGGAAATGTTTTACCATCGGGGTGTGTTGAAGTCGGGATCTGTCGGATTCGGGATAGTGGTATTGGCGGATGGAGAAATTGTTATACCGACCGATGAATCGTTTGTTAGCCTACGAGATCGGGTCAATTACTTTCCTAGGTGTTGTTCCGATTTAGTATTGGATTCTCTTTATATTTTCTTTCTTTCTTTGTTCGTTTCTTTACTTGCAATTACTTTCAAGTCATTCACTTTCGGTAGTCTCAAATGCGATCACTCTTCATCACTCGTTACCCCTAGCCAGTAGCGGTCGTTAAGTCAGTCGCCAAGGGCCAAAAACACACCAAAATTGGGGTTTTTCAAGCCATCAAAACTCAATGAATTTTACTGCAATCATTGCAAAAAACTTTTAAAATTCCTTCATCTATCTCGAATATGTCATATCATTTTTCAAAATTTTTATATCGTGACCATGCAGGATGGTGGGCATTCGAAGTTGGTGAGGCCAGTTTCAATTATATCTTTTGCATACAAAAAGCCTTGTCTTGGCAGGTATCTCGGGACTACAAGGCAAAGATCTCCCTACCACTTTGTAGTAGTTGAAGCGAAATAATTCCAAAAACGATATGATGTATTCTGGACAGATGAAAAAAATTTTAAATCTTTGCTGCAATGATTGCGGTAAAAGTCATTGAGTTTCGATGTCTTGAAAAGCCCCCAATTTTGGTGTGTTTTTGGCCCTTGGCGACTCGCTTAACGACCTCTACTGTGGTCCCACCTTTCTTCATGATAACCCATTTTTTAACTTTTTTTTTCTTCTAATTTTTTATTCGCGAATTGATTGTCTTAATTTTAGATAACTTTGGTTTGTGTGACAATTTATGACTACATCATTAACGCTATCGATATAGCAAAGCCACCGAGTGCTAAGTCCTTTAACATAGCATTCCCAGGCAATTATGCACGACATACGACCGCCAGACCAGAAACACTCACCAAGTTCCTTCAATCCTCCAACAAAATCAAGCGAAATCAAGATACAGGATATGAGTCTGCGCGGCTTCTACTGCACATTGTGGGTTTCCGGGGAGTAGGTCTTACTCCGGCAGCTTCGAGAATGCGATGGCAATTGAAGCGCTCATGATATAAATTTAGGAATCAGGCAATGAGGAATTCATTCTGCCCACGATTGTTTGAGGGAAGGAGCAGGTATGAGATCGGTGGGCTGAAGGGTGTGGTGCTTCATCAATTAACTCCTGAGTTATTGGATTGCCGAAATTCCAGCTTGTGTTATCACACTACTCTCGGCGCTGGAAGCCGGTAGTTTCTCTCTTTTTTCTTTGTTTCGTGGTCCGACAGTGATACGAGTGATATTTTGTGAATACTGTGATGCTTTGGTGGAAATCTCAACTGGCTGTTCCGATGGGAGGTCGCATGAAAATTCACTATTTTGGGAATTCTATGCTGTGAAGGGGTAAAGATATTGCTGTTGCGCTCTGCCGTGAGTCACGGTAGTTATTTGTGAGCTCTGGAATTATCCTTTTCTGATGCGGGATCTCAATGGGGGGGGTGTAAATTGGGTGAAAGCTTCATTCGAAGATAAAACATATTTTGGCCAAAAAATGAAAACTGGAGTGATGGGGGGTTAAATATACCTCCCTTCCGCCGGTCAAGTCGTCGCATTTGCTATTCCCTAGAAGCTTCAATACCAGTTAACTTTGAAGAGAAGAAAAGAGAAAAACGGAGAAGCCTATGGATCGGTCGTTGATAGGTTCGGAAAGAAAAGGGAACGGCCTAACATCGGGCATTCGGCAAGAGATATGGAGGAATTATCGACATGTCTTCGGAACCGGGATAACGCTCTTGTTAACAGTTTTCCCTGTCTCCGGACTTCTCTTTCGTTAAATTTCCTGGCAGTTTCGCCTTCTGGCTAAAAATCGGGTTTACATGATTAACGAGGTTTTTCCTATTTATGCGTTGTCGCTTGGTAGTGTGTCTACGAGTTAACATCACCAATATCAAGAAATATAAAGGTAGGCATGGATAGAAAGAGCACATCTCATCCCCTTTCAAACCTGCAGTGAAAGGGTTCAGCTTTACAGCTCAGGTCCTCCGGGATCTGCGTCCTGGTCAGGTTTTCTAATGGTCTAGCCACGACTAGTCAAGTTTAGGGGTCCGGCCATATCATATTCAGGTCTTGTAAAAGGGCTGGAGACTGACTTGGAGACCAGGCCAGTCCACTCCGAAGGGAGCTTTCTTGACATCTTCTCTGGCAAACAAGTATTGTTTTGATAGTCGTTGGCACATAGTTGGTTAGCCCGGAAACGCGTGGAACACGTAAAAAAATGTGCGAAACTACGTAGTCACCCATCCACCCAAATCCCACCCTGCATATCATATATCCTCACTCGACTGTGAGAAAATGTTCATACCCACTGATGAGTTAGTTTTTCAAAATTGGCACACATTAATTCCGCACCACTTTATTACATCATTCAATTTGCTCTTGGCATAGATCATCTAGCAGAGCCCCATGATAAGTTGCCTCATCAGTCCGATAAAATCCCAGATAGGGTTGTTCAGGACTAGGTGAAGTCGAACAGTCCACTATCGAAAAATGGACTGACTGACTGACTACCGTATGGTTGCCTTTCCTTCAGGACTTGGCCGGTCGGACCATTCGGAGCCCTACCTACGTCCCAACATGACAATTGAGCAACTTCCGAGTTGTCTCGAGTCGGGACAGATATCCCGGAGGACATAGGCCGTGAGGTTTTACCCCCTTTGCCGCTTGTCCAATTGGGGAAGGTTGTATTTGGTCTGATTTTTTTATCTGGCTTTGGATTCCCGACCCCGACGGCAAAGAGTAAGACTTGGCGTTAATGGTGTTGCAAAGTACGTACCCCCCCACCTTCCATCAAAACAAACACCTAACCAATTCTTTACAGAACCACCAGCGGAACCGTACCTCCCTCCCCCCCCAACTCCCAAGTACCTACTAACAAAACCCACATCTTCCGCTTCGGCTACACGGGGATAATAACCCCAGACGAAGCAGTCGCCAAGATCATGATCGCGCTCCGGACATGAAGACCACGGGCTTCGGGACTACCGTTTCTGACCATACTTTTAAGATCCCGGTGAGTATTTACTTTTGCCTCCTGTGGGGTGCTAGAGTTGAGCTGACCATTTTGTGTACAGGTTGCCGGGCCGGAATTGGCGGGATTGTATAATAATGTTTTCGTCGGTGCCGGGAGGTTCGTTGTTAATGCTTCGGTATAGTACCCGTACGTTGGTGTGGTGCGCTAGTTTGATTGCTTAATTACTTAACAAATAAGTATATAAATCCCGGATCTGATAAGTTAGTGATTGGCCTTATTATTCGTATCACACAGTAGGTGTACAGTAGGTGCCAGCGCTACTGCCGCCGCGTTATCTACACTAACAACATCAGCACTGGTGATAAGTCGGTGGAGTCCAGATTATCTAGATAGCGGTATTACAAGCACAGCGATCAATCCTACCAAAACATCCAACTCTATTTTTTTGCCAATCACGATATCACACCTAGGTCGAAACCCGCACAGTACTTCACAAAGCGTAGGGAATGTCTGGAAGGTAGGTTCGGAAAAGTGAATGGTGTAATCACCACGACTACCGCAGAACTTCACGAATGGGCGAGTAAAATTCGGTGTTGAGAAATATTTTATACCCGAATTGCGGGGTCACTTTGCTGTCTGGATGAGTCTTAGTACATCCACGGGTGATGTGAGTGATAGTTTGGGATGGTGGATTTTACTTTTTTTTTTGGCTACCTTCTACTATTACACTGAGTTAACCCTAACCCGACAAATCTTACTAGGAAAATGAAGTGAGGTATGATACTATATAAAGTACCGTCGCAAAAGCCTCGGTGAAATGAGCTTTTTACACCAAAAACAGCGAATTTCAGCCTCTGGCAGTTTAGGAACTACAAAATATTTTTCAAACCTGACTTCAGGCATCTAGTTATTACAGCCCTCCCCTACTCTCATGCAAATTCCAACCAATCTAGTGAAGATGCGGAAAAGTTATGCAGTCTCAAAGTTTTTGATGTGCCAAAAAGTGTTAGAATAAGGTTTCATACTGTGTAGATAGATAATACCCTAATACTGTATGTGGGAGTATGACGCTTTGTGAGATTTGGTTGGATGCGATGTACCCTATATCTGCAATAGGGTACATGGACTGTTCTTATTAGTTCCTATAAATAGCTACCAAAGAGTGTCTCTCTTCCTGTAGAATAATAACAACATCCCTTTTACCTTTACGACAATTTCTTCTCTTCGTCTCCTGCCCCAAACTCTAATAAAAAGTGCCATTCCACATACAAAATGGCCATTGCAAGTTTGCAATGTGTAGCATCAACTTTGAAGACTGATAACGAAACCCCATAAAGTAGATTAACTTGAGGGGCAGTGTCCAGTGAAAGCTACAATGAATGTGGAAATAATTGAGCAGGTTGTGTGCATTTTTTTGAGGTAATTCCACATGTGGGGAGAGATTAAAAGTTGCAACGTTTGGTGGAAAAAGGCCATATCTCCAAGACTTTTGCCCAGGTGCTGTAGTAAGGCGCTATGTGAGCGGGCTACAGAGGAGTTGTCTTACGGTAGTGTACTGTACTTCCCGAATCGCAAAGTCCGCATCCACCCTAAACCTCGTAAACCTCTGTGGCAACCATTACCCACCCCCACCGCTTATACTAAAAATACTACGGCAACTTCAGTCACTTCTACTACTATGGAATCTTCGAACAAAATGAGCGGTAAGTTAAATGTAGAAAGTAAAATCTACTTTTTTTTTAAAAAAACAATTTATTTAGTCGGTAATTGGTCGTTGACTTATGGTTAGGGATGAGTTGGGTTGGTTCGTGGTCATGGGGGTTTACGAGGTTTAGGATGGATGCGGACTTTGCGATTCGGGAAGTACTATGGGTATTAGACTGTTATGAATCGTCAAGCCAAGCTCCCTGAGAAGAGGTTTAGAAATGTCGCCGGCCAGGGTGTTTTTTAAGTAAGTTAGCGCGGGTGTGAATGAATGTGAGTACCATATGTATTATTATATCGAATGTTTACGGGGGGCTGTCGGTGCGGTGCGTTGAGGTGAGGATGGGTATCCTGCTGAGAACGCAGAAAGTGGAGGGTCTGGCCGGGAAGGGAATGAAGGGGGTATGTTCTTGCTGGTGGCTAATAGAACAGTATACTGTGGTTCTGCTAGACGAGACTAGTCTAGATTGAAGCCCCCGAGGTCGTTATTCATAGCTTAGGAAAGGCGATGTTGCCTACTCTTCCTTGTTCGGGGATTTAATAACACCCTCGCAGCTACCATGCTCATTCCGTATGGCCATGCATCGCTACTCGACGTCCCCCGTGCCAACATCCTCCACATATACACTCCGTGCAGCAAAGTATAGTAGGATTTCGCCGCTGACGCTGGGCGTATTAAGCTAGACATCCGGTACCCCCGGGAGAGTAGTAATACTACTATCGTACCTTAACATATCCATTCATGGCCATTTTGGTGATGAGCTTGTTGGGGTTGATGTCCGCGCGGGAGGCGGTTTACCACTTGGTGTGGCCGTTTTGGGCGGCGGGGTGGAGTGGGGTGCCACTTATCACCCTCAATATAAGGGTCGCAATGTGGGACAACAGTTTACGGTCCGGGGGTGGGAGGAGGAGGAGGGGTTGGAAGGTGGTTGCTTAGATGGTGGGAAGTGAAGAGAAGCGGGTGGGTTTGTGTAACAATGCCCTGGAGTTTACTTCAGGGTCTGTCAGAGGGACTAGCTTATCTAAGTAGGTAGGGGTGAAGGGGGGCTTTTATCGGCCGGTTTCAACCAGTTGTTGGTTGTTGAATTAGCATGTGCTCTGGGTGCATGGGCGGTGGTCCGTATTAACTCGTACGAGGGTTATTTTATATACGCCCGTCTAATCATTTCAATTCTGTTTTTACAGTTAGTGATGCTGAAAGTATACTGTCATGGGAATTTTAAGTATTGGAGGTTCTACCTCTTGCAAAGAATACAAGTTTATGCTGTCAAGTGTTGCCTTTAGCTCGCGCTTTATCTAATACAGTACTGTACATGAGTAGGAACCGTTCCTTATGTCCAACGAAATGAGTGCACGGAGGGGCCAAAAGCGCGACTACCAAGGGGGAGTAGTATCCCGGTCATGATTTGGGTTTGTCTCGACAGAATTCAATGAGCTTAGAGGTTTAGAAGTTCCTTACTATCTTAGTT
This sequence comes from Choiromyces venosus 120613-1, assembly GCA_003788595.2. NCBI lineage: Eukaryota > Fungi > Ascomycota > Pezizomycetes > Pezizales > Tuberaceae > Choiromyces > Choiromyces venosus. The sequence continues at coordinate 265,616 of ML120374.1, forward strand.
AATACTTATACTCATCCAAACCCTCTTTACCGTGAGGGCCAAGTTGAGCACAGCGAAGCTCATGTGGGGGAGGGAGTGGAGGGGATCGAGGATGGCATAATTAATTAAGACGAAAGCAGATCAAGTTATCATATTATTTTCGACTTGGAGTACTGTAGAATTCCACAAACAAGGCGCACGCCTTATTTCTGGAATTCTACGGGTACTCGCGCGGTCGGGTTGAAGCTGAGCAGGTTGAAGCTAGGCAGCTTTGTGTAGGAACTACCACCTTATCTGCCTGCTGATAGAAAATTAAAAAAAAGCCAAAGTCGAGAAGCAATAATCACTTTACGGTGTCCTAGTGTTGAGTATCCTTCGGAACCAGGAGAAAGGAAAAACAACAATGCGAGAAAGAGCCCATACACTCCGGTAAACATCAGTGCCACAACCACGCGCCACCACCGTGCAACAACCTTGCCATCTACTCCACCATGCAATACTATCATGGGTTACGCGAATATGGTGAGGGAAGTTTTGGTAACTCTCTCGCTACAAATCCTGCGGAAGTAGTGTAGTCGCAGGATCAAAATCCGAGTGCATTTACATGACTTGGCCTGTGCTGTACTTGTACTATAGGGATTCATACAAGAATTCCTAAATAGTCAGCCTACTCGGAAATCGCTCTTGATAGTTATGTGCATTGGCCAGTCTGTTCAGGAGGCTTCCGGGAGAAGACGTGGCTCGCAGACTACCAGTGCCAGGTGCCACGAAGACAAAGCCAGTTCACCCAGCTTCTTCACAGTTCCTCGAGGTATTGTTGCACAAATCCACGGTCACTTAATTAGCTTGCGAGGAAACAACAATACTGGAGGAGGCTGAGCAATAAACCCCGCTTTTTCAAAACTCGCTGGGAGTTTGTCAACCGAACGGAGATATTTCAACCACAACATATCCTCTACAGCATTCAAAGGAGTCAAAACGCGAAAAATGTCTCGAGCCTTCACTGATAACATTAACTCTTTTAATAATGACATTGTTTTGAATCACTGTACCTTTACTACGAGCGATGAGGAGCCTAAAATCCTGGCCTGGCTATCGACCTTAGAGCCTCAGGTACGGCATCAGGACATTCGAAATGACCGGGTGGACGGTGTAGGGAACTGGCTACTGGAAACGAAAGAGTTTAGAAGCTGGTTTGATGGTAGTGAGGAGGATGAATCTGATCGAGCGGCCTTGCTCTGCTACGGTGACCCGGGGGTCGGCAAGAGCTACATCAGGTAGGAGAGATCAGCGAGGAACCGACGGGCATTATTGCTGACGAGTCATGATGACAGTTCCATTGTCATAGATTTTTTATGCGACCACGCCATAGAAGAAGATACGGCGGTCGCATGTTTTTACTATGACTTCGCTTCCCGGGAGGAGCAGTCACCGACAAATATGCTTGGTTCTGTTCTCAAGCAGATTATAGGTGGATTGGAAGCGATCCCGGGGGATATAACACGGAAGTTTCGAAGCCAGAAAAAAGTAATTGGCGGGCGAAGACTCCAGCTTTCCGATATTGTGAATCTGTTCCCGACTGTCCCAACTATACAACGCACATTCATATGCATTGATGCCCTTGATGAGTGCGTTCCGAAGCATCGACTCGAGGTTCTCGTTGCATTGGGTCAGCTTCTTGAGAGGTCCCCGAACACTAGGATCTTCATGACTGGAAGGCCGCACATCCGCGGTGAGGTTGAGAGGCAACTTGGAGGGAAGGCAGCTACTGTTTCGATAAAGCCCAAGGACCGTGATATCACTACATACCTGAGCGCAAGACTGAGCAAAGACACAACTCCCGAGGTGATGGATAGTGGGTTGCGGGATGAGATTATGAGGAACATTCCGGAAGAGATCTCGGAAACGTATGTAGCAACCAGGAATCCGGGAAATCTCTTTTCCATATATATATTTACTGATAGATATTAATCTAGATTCCTACTTGTTTCTCTCAAGATCGAGTCAATTCTGCGAGAAACGACCATCCATCGACGGCGAATGAGGCTGAATAATACTATGGGGGATGGGTTAGGGTTGCGTGATGCATACGATGCAACACTTGAGCGGATCAGTGCTCAGGACAGTGAGAAAGCAAAACTTGCCTTGGCCACGTTGATGTGGATATGCCATGCGGAACGGCCATTACAGGTAGATGAACTGTGTCACGCACTTGCTGTAGAGATTGGATCGACAGACTTCAATAGCGACAATGTTCCTCGGATAGAAACATTGCTCGCGTGCTGTCTAGGATTAGTCACGGTGGATAAAGAAGCCTCAACCGTCCGACTGATCCACCACACACTCCAAGAGTACCTTTCGGCTCATCCCAACCTTTTCGACCGAGCTCACTCCAAGATGGCGGAAACATGCTTGACCTATCTAAATTCAAGCCAGGCCAGGGCCCTTCCAGCTAAGCAGGAACATGATGTCTCAAGCATGCCATTCCTCAAATATTGCTCAAGATATTGGGGAGCCCATGCAAAAAGAGAACTCTCGGATCGAACTAAATTACTTGCTATAGAGCTCTTGGATCAGGGTGAGGACCACATATCCGCCAGATTACTTTCGGAGATAGTATTAAAATCGAATGCACAATATAACATGGATGCTTCGCCAATCTGCACTGGAATACATGCTGCATCTTTCTTTGGGATTGTTGAAGTCATGACGATTTTACTCGCGGTAGATGGCTGTGATATTAACCAAAGAGATTGCTTGGGTATGACGCCACTCATATGGGCCGTAATCGACGGACAGGAGGAGGCCGTCAACCTTTTACTAGGACAGGAAGCTGTCAACCCGGACTTGCTAGACAACAACGGTCGAACACCGCTCCATTGGGCTGCATTCGATGGACATGAGTCAATGGTCAAACTACTCTTGGAACAGGAAAAGGTCAACCCAGACAGGTCGAACAACGAGGGTCTTACACCGCTTCATTGGGCCGCACATAATGGACATGAGTCAGTAGTCAAACTACTCTTGGAACAGGAAGACGTAAACCCAGATAGGCCGGACAATGAGGGTAAAACACCGCTTCATTGGACTGCGCTCAATGGACATGAGTCGGTAGTCAAACTGCTCTTGGAAAAGGAAGGCGTAATCCCGGACACGCCGGAAAACAAGGGTCTTACACCGCTTCATTGTGCTGCGCTCACGGGACATGGGTCAGTAGTTAACCTACTCTTGGAAACGGAAGACGTAAACCCTGACAGGCCGGAAAACGAGGGTTATACACCGCTTCATTTGGCTGCGCTCAATGGACATGAGTCGGTAGTCAAACTACTCTTGGAAAAGGAAGACGTAAACCCGGACAGGCCGGGAAACGAGGGTTATACACCGCTTCATTATGCTGCGCTCAATGGAAATGAGTCAGTAGTCAAACTACTCTTGGAAAAGGAAGAGGTAAACCCAGATAGGCCGGACAACGAGGGTAAAACACCGCTTCATTGGACTGCGCTCGCTGGACATGAGTCAGTAGTCGAACTACTCTTGAAAAAGGAAGACGTAAACCCAGACAGGCCGGACAACGAGGGTCTTACGCCGCTTCATTGTGCTGCGCTCAATGGAAATGAGTCAATAGTCAAACTGCTCTTGGAAAAGGAAGACGTAAACCCAGATAGGCCGGACGACGAGGGTCTTACACCGCTTCATTATGCTGCGCTCAATGGAAATGAGTCAGTAGTCAAACTACTCTTGGAAAAGGAAGACGTAAACCCAGACAGGCCGGACAACCAGGGTCTTACACCGTTCCATTGGGCTGCCCGGGCGGGGCGAGAAGCGATCGCCAAGCTCCTATCCGAGCGATAACAAGTTAAACCCAAAAGTCCAGATCAAAAATGACAAATTTGCTAAGTACCCCTCTCATGAGTCTGCATTAGGATATAATTGAGCGGAGAATCCACCCTAAAACTACAAACCTTCAACCCTCAATTCGATTCAAAGTCCATGAATTACACACTGTTTCTGTCTTCTTTCCCTATCTCCGACCATATATCATCTGCTCTTCCCGCACCATGCTTCCAGTTATGATCCACTCTCTGCCTATCACGCCTTTCACCTAGATTCTTCCAAACCTTTTCAGTGCCCCAGAAGTGTTATCGCCGCCTCTTTCTTTCCTTACTTCTTTGCCTCCCTCTTTTATTCTCCTCAATCCCGATCCCTGTACTTTAAAATTCTCCCGTTATGTATCATGTCACAATTGCTTGTTTGAACTCATTTCTTCTCCCGGGATGCGCGGCATTGCTTACATATCATTATCAGGACTTTTTTTCGATTCTAAATTCATGTTTCGGAGTCAATTAGCTCTTTTTAGATCTTTTTACCTCTCATCTCGGCATTAGGCACAAACAGATCAGTTTTTTTTTTATTTCCCCCCCCTTTTTTCTTCTTTCCCTCTCGTCTTGTATTTTGCTCCCACACTTGCAACTCTTGTTATCTTTTTCTCTTTTTTTCATCTTGACCAATATTCCTCGGATTAGTTTTAACGTTTTACATTTCCCTGATGATGTATGATATGTTGGAAATGCACACGCATGAAAACGTTGTCACTTCGGGATTAGTCCTTTCTTATCATCAGAGGAAATGTTTTACCATCAGAGTATGTTGAAGTCGGATTCGGGATAGTGGTATTGGCGGATGGAGAAATTGTTATACCGACGGACGAATTGTTAGTCTACGGGATCGGGTCAGCTACTCTCCTAGGTGCTGTTCCGACTTAGTATTCGACTTTTTTTTACACCTCCTTTCTTTCTTTGTCCGTTTCTTTACTTGCAATCACTTTCAAGTCATTCATTTTCGGTAGTCTCAAATACGATCACTCTTCATCACTCGTTACCCCTGGCCTGTGGCCCACCTTTCTTTATGGTAACCCTTTTTAACTTTTTTTTCTTCTAATTTTTTATTCGGGAATTAATTGTCTTAATTTTAGTTAATTTTGGTTTGGTGCGTGCATGTGTATGACAATTTATGACTACATCAACGCCATCGATATAGCAAAGCCACCGAGTGCTAAGTCCGGTAACATAGATTCCCCAGGTAATCTACGCCGACAGGGCAGATACGACTGCCAGACCAGAAACACCCACCAAATCCCTTCAATCCTCCAACAAAATCAAACGAAATCAAGATACAGGATGAGTCTGCGCGGTTTCTACTGCACCTTGTGGGTTCCCGGGGAGTAGGTCTTACTCCGGTAGCTTCGAGAATGCGATGGCGATTGAAGCGCTCATGGTATAAATTTAGGAATCAGGCAATGTGGAATTCATTCTGCCGGCGATTGTTTGAGGGAGGGGGCAGGTAGGAGAGTGGTGGGTTTGAAGGGTATAATACTTCATCGATTAACTTCTGAGTTATTGGATTGTGTGGGGATTTGCGCTTGTGTTCTTATGGTTTTCGCATTCCTGGGGGGATTTCTAGGCTCGTTGATGTATCACAAGAACGCCTTTGGAAAGGATTCGAGCGATAAGTTGTGAATTTGGGGGTGAGCGGGGTGGGGATTTGAACTGGTCGCAAAAACGAAAATCGGATTAGGGAATTCGATGGGATAGAAGGTTCAACTTATCGCGAGGCACTCCCATGGGAGTCACTGGTCGTGAGCTTTGGAATCATCCCTTTTAACTCCGGATCTTTATAGGAAGTCAATGTGTGTTCAAAAATACCCAACTTAACTCGAAGATAAAACATATTTCTGCCAAAAATGGAAGGCTGGAGTGATGGGGCGTTGAATGCGCCACTCCTCGCTCGAAAATCGCTGTGTTAATTATTTTTGAGTAGCCCTCACCGCTCACCCCGGAGAAGATTCAATAACAGTTAGAAGAGTAGAAAAAAAGAAATCGGAGGAGCCTACGTACAGTACAGTACCCGTCGTTGATAGGTTAGATAGAAAAAAAAGAAGAGCTAACATCATACAGTGGGTCAGGTATATAACAGGGCCGCCGGACTGCGACCGGAGGAATTATTTGCATGTCTTCGGAGCCGGTACTACACTCTTTTTAACGGTTTTCCTATTTCCATTTTCATAATATTTCCTTTGAGTTTCGTCTTCTGGCCAAAAATCAAGCTTTTGGTGGCCAACAAAGGTCTTTCTATTTATCCAATGTCGCTCAGTAGTCCATTACCTACTGACTAAGAATACCGGTATCAGGAAACAGAAAGCTAGGTATTGATAGACAGAGCACTCTTATCCCCTCCCAAATCAGCAGCGAATGGGTTTGGCTTCACAGCTCAGGTCTTCTGGGATCTCTATCCTGGCCAAGTTTGCAAATAGGCTGATCAGGACAGTCGAGATTTGGGGGTCCGGTCTTATCATATTCAGGTCTTTGTCAAAGGGTCGTACTCAAGCACTCGTAGGCTGACTGGGCCTGACCAGTCCAGTCCGAATTGAGCATTCTTGGCATCTCCTCTAACCGAATAAAGTACGGTATTGTTTTTGATAGTCTTTGGCACATGAAGTTATGTATGATATACTGTAGTTAGCCTGGAAACGCATGAAATATGTAAAAAAAACACGCGCCAAACCCATCACCCATCCACCCAAATCCCACCCCTGCAATCATATATCCTCACTTGACTATGAAAAAAGTTCATACCCACTGATGAGTTGGTTTTTCAAAATTGCCACACTAATTCTGCACCTCACATTCTCTTCTCTACTGCCCTCAAGCACCACTTTGTTACATCGTTCAATCTGCTCTTGGCGTAGATCATCTAGCAGAGCCTCATGATAAATTGCCTCATCAGCCTTGATCGATCAGACCATTCGGAACCCTGCCTACGTCCCAACATGACAGTTGAGCAACTTCCGAGCTGTCTCGAGTCGGGACGGATATCCCGGAGAATGTAGGCCGTGAGGCTAACCCCTTTTTCTGCTGGTCCAATTGGGGAAGGTTGTATTTGGTCTGATTTTTATACCTGGCTTTGGATCCCCGATAATCTTCCATACCTCCCACCGGAGATGCGATCTTAGCCCGTCCCATTTTTGACCTATCAACTACGGTACATAGGTTCTTCTACTTTCCTCTTTCCTGCTCTTCTAACTGGTAATGTAGCTTCTCGGGATTGATATTGCCGGAAAGGTGGGGGTGGGAGGCAGTTCATTCAATCGTCCTTTGCACCAGGGGCGGTTTTCTTTTTGACTGAAATATGTCATTTTCGAGCGAAGCAGTGTACAGATATATTGAAATACACATTGACCCATCGAGATTCCCAGTTAGAAAAGGATGATTCCAGAGCTCACCATCAGTGACTCTCAGGAGGCTGCAATTACCTTGGTCTGAGCCTCTCCGACAATATAAGAAACAGTGATCTCTCATAAGAACTAACCTCGCAACGGCCAATTCAGTCTCAACCACCCATCACCGGATTCACATAATATCACTCATATCAATATTACCAAATAAGGGCAACGAAGAAAAAAAAAAAGAAACTCACCTCATGTACCTGGGGAAACGTAACAACAAAAGTGCAAACTTCCAAAGAAATCGATAACTCAGAAGTTAATCGATGAAGCACTATATACAGTACCCTTCCGCTCCTCACTCTCACAACTAGCGAATCAAATGGTCGAGAGGCAGAATGGATTTCACAAGGCGTATGTATGATCTCCAGCTCCTACTTCTCATTCGGGAATAAATTAGTATAGCATTTCCCGGTCGGTCCAATTAAAGCTAATGGATTAGACCAGGAAGTGAATCAGTATATACAGTATGTACAGTACGTGAATTTTGTCCAAATGCTCACTCCGAATAATTTTTTTTCAAAAGAACCAAATGTCCGAATTTTGATCAAACAAAAGCGGATTTAACATACTATGCTATCAAGAATATTCAAATACAGTACAGAATTTTCTCCTCCGAGTGTTGGATGCCAACTGTGATTTCCAGATTTTGAATTTTGTTTTTGCTGCATTTTAATTAACCGATTCACTTCCCCGCCTGAGCCACTTCCCGGGCCAATCCTAAGTTATAGTTAACATGTAATAAGTTAAACATTAAAATAATAAGATATCGAACATAAATGCAAAATATAAGAACCAGTCTGAAGAATAATGATCAAGATCTAAAAAGAAAATAAGAGTTGCAAGTCCGGAAACAAAAACACCCCGAACCTATTCATTCATACCGAACCCCGAGGTGGGAAATGAATAAATCTAACTGACCCTGAAACACAATAGAAGATCCGGAAAGATTTCGGATAGATGGTAGGTATGTTGCACATTCCAAGGGAAGGGGCAAAAAATTGAGATACGGGAATGAGTGATGATGGAAAGATTTGGAAAGGGTTGGGATTGGGGATTGCAAAGGGAGGTTAAGGCGGGAGCCAAGAGAGGGGGAAGAGATGACGGTAGCATTTTATAGGACCAAGAAGAATTTTGGAAAGAGACATGGGTGACAGATAGGATAGCAAGAGCATGGATCATAGATGTGGGCAGGTTGCGGGAATAGCAGACGGTAGGCGGTCAAAGAGGGTAAAGGAATATAGTGATAGGGTGATCTAGAGACTTGGAATCGAACAGGAGGTTAAAGGCTTGTAGGCTTGCGGTGGATCCGCCCCTCTGTCATGTCCTATTGCAGAAGGCAAACACAGTTAGTGTTAATCAATTGATGTCCGGTCTTTCGGAGTTGACATGTTGTCGTTCCGATAGGAGCTTCACTATTGCTTCTCATGACACAACATGGACCGAATTATATGACCAGTTATTAATTGAGAAGACTAACTTACTGCATATTACTGACTCCTAAATTGTTAACATTCTTTTCCAGAACCTATTTCCCTCAACTTCATTTAATAGCTTCCTGTATCTACGAAGCTCATATTCACTCTATTTGCCCACCCCAATCGGAGCAGGAGGCAACTTAACTTATTCACGCAATAAGGCCACATAGCCTCGATTCTTAGGATTTTATTAAGGGTAGTGAGTTTAACATCTCCCAGCCCAGAATGCCAATGCATAACACGACATAACATAACCACTCCGACCTTTGTAACGAAACTCCAAAAAATGCTTAAGCAAATGATCTGAACTGGGGGACCACCGCCAGTTATTAAGCTAGTTCGAGTACCCTATGATACCACAGTCCTTCAAGCTGAGCTCCAGTGCTAACCTATACAGCACGGTCATGGGATTGCACCCGTTTTGGGGTTTGTCGGTTTTGGTGCTTGGTTAATTCACATCGTTTGTTGCTTATTCTTTGCAATCCACTCAATCTCCTACTGTATATCCCATTCTTACATATTTTGTGAGCGAAGGTTCACCATTCATTTCATGAACCACCGCCGCTTTTTGACAAGGGTTTGATTCTTTATTTATCGCCATTCCTCAATCGCGTTGCATCATACAATTCTACCGTATACCGGTAGAACTGCACATACTAGAATGGTGGCCAAAACGAAGTATTTCATGATCATAACTACAGTCATGATAGACTGCTGCCTGTACTGTATGATACAAACCCGGGGGTACGATAAGCTATTCTCATCACCCCTTATTGAAGTATCAAATCCAACAAACTCCTTATGTGTGCTGCGCGGTATGATGGGTAATAAAATCTGGTATCATATCTGATAGTCACTATGATAGATCCGCTGAATGCCGGAAAGTACCACAGAGGATAGATCATCCCTGCTACTGCTCTTCCTCTCTGCACATGTCTGTCCGAGAATTATTAGATGGCAGCCAATAAACAATCATCTACTGTTCAGGCACCTTCGGGCCAAATAGGTATATCATCCTACAGTATGTAGTCATCAAGTTACCCCAGAATCGGCTAAAGCCTAACTTATAGCCATATTGATCCACAGGCAGCCCATCCCAAATTTAAAGCACAAAAACAGATATCTTTATTCTCCTCTGAAGAAGAGATATGCAAGGATACTATGTCAGATCCCACGATTGAGGAGGGGAATTAACTATCTCGCCCGGGCGGTAATCCGGTATTTCCTGCATAAATTAATTGCCAAGTCGGAAGACAGCCTTGTGATCCATAAAAAAGCTCCGACAACACGCCAACTTATGGTTATGTACAGTACTGTACCTCCACTGCTTGACTATCTAATATTTTATGCTACTAACTTCAGCATTGTGTCAGGAGACTTAGTGACTTAAATGGCTCAAGCATCCTGCTGGTTAGACAGTGTAGAGAATACTTATTTCCTTCGGCTTCTTCGGGGACGGCTATTCGCGTGCCAAACACCCAGATGATATGACATCTGTCAAAGCCAGCCCCGTGTTTCCAGAAATCGTTATTTCTAGAGATTTAAATGCTGCTGTCAAGATGCACCATAAGTTAATCTCATCTAATACCATAATGGGATATTTGGCAATCGTGACTTTAGGCTATCATAAACGCGATACACAATCGATCTTACTGTACGAGGCTATCTACAAAATTCGCTGACACCCCACCATCGCGACCGATATCCGCACCAAAACCATCTCTACCAAATGCCTTCTACACCACCACGCAACGGTCCAAAGGGCGAATGGACTACTCCTACAAGAGTAATAATCCTTGCTTTATTAGACATGGGTGTTATACAAGCAGAAGCCTCATCTCAAACTGGTGTTCCTCGTCCAACAGTAAATTTATGGATCAAAACACGTCGCTCTCGGCGCAACCATACTCACTTGGGACATCCACTAGAAAATGTTTGGAAGATCTTGAAACAGAGAATCAAAGCATGAGTAGTGTCTCCAGGAACAATAGAGAGTATGGCAAACTTGAAGGCAATTAAGGAAGAGTGGGATAAGTTGATACCCAAGGATTGGAATAAGTATATTGATAGTATATCTTACAGGCTTCAGCAAGTTAAGGATGGGGAAGGGATGCAAATTGAATTTTAAGATTTTTTAATCACTGTATACTACCTTCCAATCTCTAATTAACAACATACTTAATTCTCACCTCATGATATCTTGTAGTTGTTGAGGTATTAATAATACAAAGCAGTTGGCGTGGTTGTGGGGGTAGGAGGTGTTAGTGAATTTTGTAGGTAGCCTCGTACTATAGGGGGGTTGCTTATGGTACTGTACTTCCCGAATCGCAAAGTCCACATCCACCCTAAACCTCGTAAACCTCTGTGGCAACTATTACCCACCCCCACCGCCTATACTACAAATACTACGGCAACTTCAACCACTTCTACCACTATGGGATCTCCGAACAACATGAGGGGAAAGTTAAATGCGGGAGGTAAAATGCACTTTTTTTAAAAACAATTTGTTTAATCGGTAATTGGTCGTTGACCTATGGTCAGGGATGAGTTGGGTCGGTTCGCTGTTATGGCGGTTTACGAGGTTCGGGGTAGATGCGGACTTTGCGATTCGGGAAGTATGGTTCCGGAAGACTAAACTCCATACCAACTTTCACACGAAAAGTGCGACAATTTTGGCTGTGACGGCAACCGTAACACTTTTTTTTTTCTTCTTAAAATAGTCATTACCCTACCTTTGAGGCTCAAATTTTGAAATTCCAGGTTATAACAAAAAGGATTTTACCGCAGATTAGAAATGATAACAAAGAAGGGAAAATTACAGGAGCTTGAACTGATGGGAGATAATGAATATTGTTTATGCAAGGCCCCACTAGTTGGACTACACATGTAGGGTTGAGGGGGAGTGTTGACAGATATCTCTTACAGTTAATAAAAATTTAGTTTGCACTAGTGTCATATTTAAGCCTCAATGGTAGGGTAATGACTATTTTAGGAAGAAAAAAAAAAAGTGTCACGGTTGCCGTCACAGCCAAAATTGTCACACTTTTCGTGTGAAAGTTGGTATGGAGTTTAGTCTTCCGGAACCATACTATGGGTATTAGACTGTTATGAATCGTCAAGACAAGCTCCATGAGAAGAGATTTAGAAATGCCGCCGGCCAGGATGTTTGTTATGTAAGTCGGCGCGGGTGTGAATGAATGTGAGTACCATATGTATTATATCGAATGTTTATGGGGGGCTGTCGGTGCGGTGCGCTGAGGTGAGGATGGGCATCCTGCTAAGAATGCGGGAAGTGGAGGGTGTGGCTGGGAAGGGAATGAAGGGGGGGTACTCGTGCCAAGGTTGCGGCGTGTGGCCGCAACCCCCGCATGTTCGCTGGCTCACAACCGGGGGCACTCTAAAGAGTGCCTGCCAGCTCAATGCAACTTTACAGCTCAACGCAACTTTGTGGCTCAACAGAACTTTGTGGCTTTAAAGACTTTTTGACTCAGCATAACTTAGTAACTGAGTATAACTTTGTAACTTAACTTGAATATTATATCAAAAGTTTACAGAATGTGGTATTCGAATTTACATTAATTTGTGCAACCTTGCATGTCGCTTAATACCCATTATAATCAGCCTTGACACCTTCTTTTTCTGTGCTTGAGCAGCACGTCTGGCTTTTCCCCTTGCCTTTATCTCATCAAGAAATGGTTGAAGCTTTTCCTTGTCCTCTCTTCTTTGATTATTTACTGCCCTACGGAGCTGTTTTGTCTGCTTTTCCACCTCTGCATCAACCCTTCTTTTAACCATTTGGCGTGCTTCAGACGCATATAACACTCCCCCCTTCTGTATCTGCCTCCTACTATGAGCCCAACTTCTTGCACTTCGAGCTTGATCGGCCGCCCGAGTATTCTCCAGATGTTCCATTGCTAAGGCACCTGACTGTGCCAATGCTAGTCCACCTTGTAGTACTAGCTTAAGACGATGCTGGAATTCTGGTGACATCTCTTGTGCTTGATCTAGTAATTCATCGCCCTGGGTCTTTAGACTTGCGATCGTAAGTGGAATGCCAGAAGGAATTCCAGAGAATTGGTTCGGAGGTATGGTAGAAGTGGGAGCTGCTTCTCGTAGTTTGGAAATGACTATACTAGGATTGTAAGGGATAAGGCCTGTGGCTTGAAAGGCAGATCGAATTGTGGATGGCTTGAAGGTCTGTTGGCGTATTGAATGAATCTTATCAAGAAATTCGCACTTGTCAAAGTCCCCACATCCCATACGTGTCGCTACCTCTACAGCTTCCGCGTGATAATGCTTGTAGGGTTGAAATACGACTACATCCAAGGGTTGAAGAAGATGGCTTGAATGAGGAGGCAGGCAGAAAACAATGATCTTATGGCGATCACAGTAGTCGATAAACTGTTTGGTGCAATGCGAGCCAAACCCATCTAGGAGAAGAAGTCGGTGAGCTCCCACTTGTCGTTTAGCAGAGAATCGTTCAAAATGGGCAAGCCATTTGATTGTCAAGTCATCATTATTGTAACCGGTGTCGGAGGTGGCGATCAAGTAATCATCTGGGATACTTGTAGCCACATACCAGGGCTCTTGATGAATCACCCCAGGAACAATAAGCATTGGCGGCAAGACAACCCCATCAGCACTGATTGTTTCACAGACACTAACTAGCTCTCTGTTTGTAGAGCTGGCAAGGTAGGCTTGGCGATTTGGATCACGTGTAATAATCCACTGGTCCCGGCCAATCCCAATGCGAAAACCAGTCTCATCAAAATTATACTGATCCCCATGCTGAATATTGTACTCCTCACAAACAGAACGATATTTCTCAAACCAAGCGAGAATATCAATAGGCTGGTGAGCATTCTTGCGGTCAGCATCGATGGTCTGTTGCTTTCTAATAAAGTATTCTGGATGACGCTGGAGAAATCGTGGTGCCCAGTGGTCACCTATCAGAGGTGCTGGCTCTGGCCCAGTATGCGCAGATTGGAGAATCGCATTGGCACAGCTTGAAACCATTTGTAGTCGAGCACTTGTTCCAATTGTGTCCAGACGGTCAAGGTACTGACACACTGCCAGTTCCTGGTCATCTGAAAGCTTACGGTTGGTTGCTGGACGCTCTTGTTTCGACTGGCGGCCTTGTAGACGTCTTCGAAGTCTGGTGACTGGAACCTCATATGTACGTGCAATCTCAGCAATATTCACCTGGCCTGGGGGGTCCTCATTTTGCCTTGTTTGAATGAAGGTGACAGCAGCCTGAATCCGTATTTCAATATCCTCATAGGGCTCCACCCGCTGGCTTGGTAGGACAAAGGCTGGTACTTGTGACATTGTTTGATGGTGTATGGGTCGTTCTGGATGGTGATAAGAGAAGCTTCTATTTTATGATTTGTTTTAAGCCTCAAAATTCTGCTGAGTCACAAGGTTCTGCTGAGTCATAAAGCAATGCTGAGTCACAAAGGTATGCTGAGTCACAAATTTACTATGCTAAGCCACAAAGTTGCGTTGAGCTGTAAAGTTGCATTGAGCTGGCAGGCACTCTTTAGAGTGCCCCCGGTTGTGAGCCAGCGAACATGCGGGGGTTGCGGCCACACGCCGCAACCTTGGCACGAGTATGTTCCTTCTGGTGACTGGTAGAATGGCGTGCTGCGCTTTTGAAGTGGTTCTGCTAGACGAGACTGGTCTAGCTCAAAGCCCCCGAAGTCGTTGTTCATAGCTTGTGACGCAATATTCCGCGCTGTTCCTTGTTCGGGGATTTAATAACACGCTAGCACCTAGTATGCTCATTTCATATGGTCACACATCGTTATTCGACCCCTAAAAACCTGTACATGTCCACTCCGCCCAGCAAAATAGTATTTCACGGGTGGACGTAGTATGCGGGACATACTCCCGGAGAGTAGTAATGCCACTACCGTACCCTAACATATCCATTCATGGCCGTTTTGGTGACGCGCTTGTTGGAGTTGATGTCCGCCTGGGAGGAGGTTCACCACTTGGTGTGGCCATTTTGGGCGGGGTGGAGTGCCACTTGTCGGCCTCAGTATAAGGGTTGTGATGTGGGATAACAGTTTACGGTCCGGGGGTGGGAGGAGGAGGAGGGGTTGGAGGGTGGTTGCTTGGATGGTGGGAAGAGAAGGGAAGCGGATGGGTTTGTGTAACAGTGCCCAGAAGTGTCCTAAAGTTTACTTCGGGGTCTGCAGACGGGTTTGCTTACCTAAGCAGGTGGGAGGGAGGGCTTTTGTTGGCGAGTTTCAACCTGTTGGTGGTTGTTGAATTAGCACGTACTCTAGGTGAGCATAGCCGGTGGTTTGTATTAACTCGTATGAGGGTTTTTTATATAGTCTACGCCCGTCCAATCATTTCAATTCTCTTCTTACAGTTCGTGATGCTGAAAGTATACTGTCACGGGAATTTTAGGTATTGGAAGCTTTATCTCTTGCAGAGAATACAAGTTTATGTTCTGTCAAGTGTTGCCTTTAGCTTGCGCTTTATCTAATAGACAGTACGGTACATGAGTAGGAACGGTTGCATAGTCGTTCCTTCTGTCGAACGAAACCAGAGCACGGAGGGGTCAAAGGCGACTACGAGGCGGAGTAGTATCCTGGTCATGATTTGGATTTGGATTTGTCTCTAAAAAATTCAATGAGCTTGGAGGTTCAGAAGTTCCTCACTATCTTAATTACCTAATACTTATACTCATACAAACCCTCTTTACCCTGAGGGCCAAGTTGAGCACAGCGAAGCTCATATGGGAGAGGGAGTGGAGGGGGTCGAGGATGACATAATCAATAAAGACGAAAGCAGATCAAGTTAACGTAGCGCACGGTGAGCCGAAACGCATGATGACACGAAACAACTGTCAAGGAGACAGCTTGCGTAGTAAGTCAAAGCTTGTAGGGTCACCACTTGTTTCGTGTCACCGTGTATTTCGGCCCGTGGCCTACGTTATCATATTATTTTCGACTTTGGGTACCGTAGAATCCGCGCGCCTTATTTCTGGAGTTCTACGGGTACTCGCGCTGTCGGGTTGAAGCTGGGCAGTTTTGTATGGGAACTATCATACCACCTTATCTGCCCGCTGATAGATAATAAAAAAAAGAAAAAAAAAGTCGAGAAGCAATAATCACTTTACGGTACCCTAGTGTTTATTGAGTATCCTTCAGAACCAGGAGAAAGGAAAAACAACAATGTGAGAAAGAGTCCATACACTCCGGTAAACATCAGTGCAACAACCATGCGGCACCACCGTGCAATACGGTAAATTTACTATCATGAGTTACGCGAATATGGTAAGGGAAGTTTTGGTCACTCTCTCACTACAAATCCCGCGGAGGTAGTCGCAGGAATCAAAATCTGAGTGGATTTACATGACTTGGCCTGTGCTGAAGTTGTACTATAGGAATTCATACAAATTCCTAAATAGTATGCCTACTCAGAAACCACTCTTGATAGTTATGTGCATTGCCCAGTCTATTCAGGAGGCTTGCGGGGGGAAGATGTGGCTTGCAGACTACTGGTGCCAGGTGCCACAAAGCCGGTTCGCCCAGCTTCTTCACAATTCCTCGAGGTATTGTTGCACAAATTCACCCTCACTTACCGCATTAACTTGGATAAGATAAATACCGCATTATCTGGTGAGGGTCGTTTTCAAGCTAGGAGGTCAAAAGAAAGTGTGGCTCAACATCCGAGCTCGTTTGAGGAGAGAGTAGCCTTTAGAGGTAGGATTTTCACAAATTTTTGCCACAGTGTGCAGTTTTCGAGACCTTTGCCACTCGTTTAAAGGAAAAAACTACCCAGGAAGGCTACTCTGTGGAAAATCCTGAGCAACACTTTATTTTGACATCTTAGCGTGAAAACGACCTTCACCAGATAATACGGTATGTCTCAGGACGTCTGACTTTCCAATTCAGGTGGGGATGGGAGAAAACACCAGCAAAAAACAACGCGTTACTTAGAGAGGCAACCTAGACGTCCTGAGACATATTTCTCTTATCGGAGTTAATGGCTTGCTATGAAGCAACAATACTGGAAGAGGCTGAGCAATAAACCCCGCTTTTTCAAAACTCGCTGGAAGTTTGTCAACCGACCGAAGATATTTCAACAACATATCCTCTCCAGCATTCCAAGGAGTGAAAACGCGAAAATGTATCGAGCCTTTAACGATAACGTCGAGTCTTTTAATAATATCAATTTTTTTAATAATGAGACTGTGTTGAATCAATGTACCTTTACTACGAGCGATGAGGAGCCTAAAATCCTGGCCTGGCTATCGACCCTAGAGCCTCAGGTACGGCATCAGGACATTAGAAATGAGCGGGTGGACGGTGTAGGGAACTGGCTTCTGGAAACGAAAGAGTTTAGAAGCTGGTTTGATGGTAGTGAGGAGGATGAATCTGATCGAGCGGCCTTGCTTTGCTACGGTGACCCGGGGGTCGGCAAGAGCTACATTAGGTAGGAGAGGTCAGTGAGGGACAACTGATGGGCATTATTGCTGACACGTCGGGATGACAGTTCCATTGTCATAGATTTTCTATGCGACAACGCCATAGAGCAAGATATGGCGGTCGCATGTTTTTACTATGACTTCGCTTCCCGGGAGGAGCAGTCACCAACAAATATGCTTGGTTCTGTTCTCAAGCAGATTATAGGTGGATTGGAAGCGATCCCGGGGGATATAACACGGAAGTTTCGAGGCCAGAAAAAAGTAATTGGCGGGCGAAGACTCCAGCTTTCCGATATTGTGAATCTGTTCCCGACTGTCCCAACTATACAACGCACATTCATATGCATTGATGCCCTTGATGAGTGCGTTCCGAAGCATCGACTCGAGGTTCTCATTGCACTGTGTCAGCTTCTTGAGAGGTCCCCGAACACTAGGATCTTCATGACTGGAAGGCCGCACATCCGTGATGAGGTTGAGAGGCAACTTGGAGGGAAGGCAGCTACTGTTTCGATAAAGCCCAAGGACCGTGATATCACTACATACCTGAG
>ML120374.1:284146-496599 GCA_003788595.2 Choiromyces venosus 120613-1
TAATCAACGGACAGGAGGAGGCCATCAACCTTTTACTAGGACAGGAAGCTGTCAACCCGGATTTGCCAGACAACAACGGTCGAACACCGCTCCATTGGGCTGCGTTCGAGGGACATGAGTCAATGGTCAAACTACTCTTGGAACAGGAAGGGGTAAACCCAGACAGGCCGGACAACGAGGGTCATACACCGCTTCATTGCGCTGCGCTCGCTGGACATGAGTCAGTAGTCAAACTACTCTTGGAAAAGGAACAGGTAAACCCTGACAGGCCGGGCAACAAGGGTCATACACCGCTTCATTGTGCTGCGCTCACTGGACATGAGTCAGTAGTCAAACTACTCTTGGAAAAGGAAGAGGTAAACCCAGACAGGCCGGACAACGAGGGTCATACACCGCTTCATTGGGCTGCGCTCACTGGACATGAGTCAGTAGTCAAACTACTCTTGGAAAAGGAAGACGTAAACCCGGACAGGCCGGACAACGAGGGTCAAACACCGCTTCATTGTGCTGCCCTCAATGGACATGAGTCAGTAGTCAAACTACTCTTGGAAAAGGAAGACGTAAACCCAGACAGGCCGGACAACGAGGGTCTTACACCGCTTCATTGTGCTGCACTCAATGGACATGAGTCAGTAGTCAAACTACTCTTGGAAAAGGAAGACGTAAGCCCGGACAGGCCGGCAAACAAGAGCCAAACACCGCTTCATTGTGCTGCGCTCAATGGACATGGGTCAGTAATCAAACTGCTCTTGGAAAAAGAAGAGGTAAACCCAGATAGGCCGGACAACGAGGGTAAAACACCGCTTCATTGGGCTGCGCTCAATGGACATGAGCCAGTAGTCAAACTACTCTTGGAAAAGGAAGACGTAAACCCGGACAGGCCGGGAAACGAGGGTCAAACACCGCTTCATTGTGCTACCCTCAATGGACATGAGTCAGTAGTCAAACTACTCTTGGAAAAGGAAGACGTAAACCCAGACAGGCCGGACAACAAGAGTCAAACACCGCTTCATTTTGCTGCGCTCAATGGACATGAGTCAGTAGTCAAACTACTCTTGGAAAAGGAAGAGGTAAACCCAGACAGGCCGGACAACGAGGGTCTTACACCGCTTCATTGTGCTGCGCTCAATGGACATGAGTCAGTAGTCAAACTACTCTTGGAAAAGGAAGATGTAAACCCAGACAAGCCGGACGACGAGGGTCATACACCGCTTCATTGGGCTGCGCTCGCTGGATATGAGTCAGTAATCCAACTACTCCTGGAAAAGGAAGACGTAAACCCAGATAGGCCGGACAACGAGGGTCTTACACCGCTTCATTGTGCTGCACTCACTGGACATGAGTCAGTAGTCCAACTACTCTTGGAAAAGGAAGACGTAAACCCGGACAAGCCGGCAAACAAGGGTCAAACACCGCTTCATTGTGCTGCACTCACTGGACATGAGTCAGTAGTCAAACTACTCTTGGAAAAGGAAGAGGTAAGCCCGGACAGGCCGGCAAACAAGAGCCAAACACCGCTTCATTGTGCTGCGCTCAATGGGCATGAGTCAGTAGTCAAGCTGCTCTTGGAAAAGGAAGACGTAAACCCAGACAGGCCGGACAACGAGGGTCATACACCGTTCCATTGGGCTGCCCGGGAGGGGCGAGAAGCGATCGCCAGGCTCCTATCCGAGCGATAACAAGTTAAACCCAAAAGTTCAGATCAAAAATGACAAATTTGTTAAGTACCCCTCCCATGAGCCTGTAATAGGATATAGTGGAGCGGAGAATCCACCCTAAAACTACAAACCTTCAACCCTCAATTCGATTCAAAGTCCATGAATTACACACTGTTTCTACCTTCCTTCCATATCTCCGACCATTTATCATCTGCTCTTCCCGCACCATGCTTCCAGATACAATCCACCCTCTGCCTATCACGCCTTTCACCCACATTTTTCCAAACCTTTTCAGTGCCCCAGAAGTGTTATCGCCGCCTCTCTCTTTACTTCTTTGCCCCCCTCTTTCACTCTCCTCAATCCCGATCCCTGTACTTTAATATTCTCCCGTCATGTATCATATCACAATTGCTTGTTTGAACTCATTTCTTCTCTTGGGATGCGCAACATAGCTTACATATCATTATCAGGACCTTTTTTTTTTTTCGATTCTAAATTCATGTTTCAGTCAATTAGATCTTTTTAGCTCTTTTTACTTCTCATCTCGGCCTTGGGCATAAACACATGATCGGTTTTTTTATTTCCCTCTTCCTTCTTTTTTTTTCATTTTTTCTTTTCCTCCTGTATTTTGTTTCCGCACTTGCAATTCTTGTTATCCTTTCATCCTTTCATCCTTTTCTCATCTTGATTAATAATTCTCGGCTTAGTTTTAATGTTTTACATTACCCTGATGTATGATATGTTGGAAATGCACTCGCAGGAAAAGGTTGTCACTTCGAGATTAGTCCTTTCCTATCATCCGAGGAAATGTTTCACCATCGGGGTATGTTGAAGTCGGGATCTGTCGGATTCGGGATAGTGGTATTGGCGGATGGAGAAATTGTTATACCGACCGATGAATCGTTTGTTAGTCTACGAGATCGGGCCAATTACTCCCCGAGGTGTTGTTCCTATTTAGTATTGGATTCTCTTTATATTTTCTTTCTTTCTTTGTTCGTTTCCTTACTTGCAATTACTTTCAAGTCATTCACTTTCGGTAGTCTCAAATGCGATCACTCTTCATCACTCGTTACCCCTGGCCGGTAGCGGTCGTTAAGTGAGTCGCCAAGGGCCAAAAACACACCAAAATTGGGGTTTTTCAAGCCATCAAAACTCAATGAATTTTACTGCAATCATTGCAAAAAAATCTTTAAAATTCCTTCATCTATCTCGAATATGTCATATCATTTTTCAAAATTTTTATATCGTGACCATGCAGGATGGTGGGCATTCGAAGTTGGTGAGGCCAGTTTCAATTATATCTTTTGCATACAAAAAGCCTTGTCTTGGCAGGTATCTCGGGACTACAAGGCAAAGATCTCCCTACCACTTTGTAGTAGTTGGAGCGAAATAATTCCAAAAACGATATGATGTATTCCAGACGGATGAAAAAAATTATTTTAAATCTTTGTTGCAATGATTGCGGTAAAAGTCATTGAGTTTCGATGTCTTGAAAAGCCCCAATTTTGGTGTGTTTTTGGCCCTTGGCGACTCACTTATAGACCGCTACCGTGGCCCACCTTTCTTCATGATAACCCATTTTTTAACATTTTTTTTCTTCCAATTTTTTATTCGCGAATTGGTTGTCTTAATTTTGGATGGCTTTGGTTTGGTGCGTGCATGTGTGTGACAATTTATGACTACATCATCAACGCTATCGATATAGCAAAGCCACCGAGCGCTAAGTCCGGTAACATAGCATTCCCAGGCAATTATGCACGACAGATACGACCGTCAGACCAGAAACACTCACCAAGTTCCTTCAATACTCCAAAAAAATCAAGCGAAATCAAGATACAGGATATGAGTCTGCGCGGCTTCTACTGCACATTGTGGGTTTCCGGGGAGTAGGTCTTACTCCGGCAGCTTCGAGAATGCGATGGCAATTGAAGGGCTCATGGTATAAATTTAGGAATCAGGCAATGAGGAATTCATTCTGCCCACGATTGTTTGAGGGAAGGAGCAGGTATGAGATCGGTGGGCTGAAGGGTGTGGTGCTTCATCAATTAACTCCTGAGTTATTGGATTGCCGAAATTCCAGCTTGTGTTATCACACTACTCCCGGCGCTGGAAGCCGGCAGTTTCTCTCTTTTTTCTTTGTTTCGTGGTCCGACAGTGATACGAGTGATATTTTGTGAATACTGTGATGCTTTGGTGGAAATCTCAACTGGCTGTTCCGATGGGAGGTCGCACGAAAGTTCACTATTTTGAGAATTCTATGCTGTGAAGGGGTAAAGATATTGCTGTTGCACTCTGCTGAGAGTCACGGTAGTTATTAGTGAGCTCTGGAATCATCCTTTTCTGATGCGGGATCTCAATGGGGGGGTGTAAATTGGGTGAAAGCTTCATTCGAAGATAAAACATATTTTGGCCAAAAAATGAAAACTGGAGTGATGGGGGGTTAAATATACCCCCCCTTGCGCCCGTCAAGTCGTCGCATTTGCTATTCCCTAGAAGCTTCAATACCAGTTAGAAGAGAAGAAAAGAGAAAAACGGAGAAGCCTATGGATCGGTCGTTGATAGGTTCGGGAAGAACAGGGAACGGGCTAACATCGGACATTCGACAGGAGATATGGAGGAAGTATCGACATGTCTTCGGAACCGGGATAACGCTCTTGTTAACAGTTTTCCCTGCCTCCGGACTTCTCTTTCGTTAAATTTCCTGGCGGTTTCGCCTTCTGGCTAAAAATCGGGTTTACATGATTAACGAGGTTTTTCCTATTTATGCGTTGTCGCTCGGTAGTGTGTCTACGAGTTAACATCACCAACATCAAGAAATATAAAGGTAGGCATGGATAGAAAGAGCACATCTCATCCCCTTTCAAACCTGCAGCGAAAGGGATCAGCTTCACAGCTCAGGCCCTCCGGGATCTGCGTCCTGGTCAGGTTTTCTAATGGTCTAGCCAGGACTGGTCAAGTTTAGGGGGTCCGGCCATATCATATTCAGGTCTTGTAAAAGGGCTGGAGACTGACTTGGAGACCAGGCCAGTCCACTCCGAACGGAGCTTCCTTGACATCTTCTCTGGCAAACAAGTATTGTTTTTGATAGTCGTTGGCACATAGTTGGTTAGCCCGGAAACGCATGGAACACGTAAAAAAATGCGCCAAACTACGTAGTCACCCATCCACCAATGCCCCACCCTGCATATCATATATCCTCACTCGACGATGAGAAAATGTTCATACCCACTGATGAGTTAGTTTTTCAAAATTGCCACACGTTAATTCTGCACAGCTTTATTACATCGTTCAATCTGCTCCTGGCATAGATAATCTAGCAGAGCCTCATGGTAAGTTGCCTCACCAATCTGATAAGATCCCAGATAGGGTTGGTCAGGACTAAGTCGAGCAGTCCACTGTCGAAAAATGGACTGACTGACAGACTACCGTATGATTGTCTTCCCTTCAGGACTTGGCCGATCGGACCATTCGGAACCCTGCCTACTTCCCAACATGACAGTTGAGAAACTTCAGAGTTGTCACGAGGGGGATAGAGATCCCGGAGGGCGTAGACCATGAGGCTGACCCCTTTTGCTGCTGGTGAAATTGGGGAAGGCTGCATTTGGTCTGATTTTTATACCTGGCTTTGGATCCCCGACTCCGACGGCAAAAGAGTAAGACTTGGCGTTAATGGTGTTGCAGAATACGTCCCCCCACCTTCTATCAATACCGCAAACAGAACAAACACCTAACCAATTCTGTATAGAACCACCAGCGGAACCGTACCTCCCTCCCCCCCCCAACTCCCAAGTACCTACTAACAAAACCCAGATCTTCCGCTTCGGCTACACGGGGATAATAACCCCAGACGAAGCAGTCGCCAAGATCATGAGTCGCGTTCCGGACATGAAGACCACGGGCTTCGGGACTACCGTTTCCGACCACACTTTTGAGATCCCGGTTAGTATTTATCTTATCCCCTGTGGATGCTAGCTGACCAGTTTGTGTAACAAGTTGCCGCGCCGGAATTAGCAGGATTGAATAATAATGTTTTCGTGGGTGGCGGGAGGTTCATTGTTAATGGGGATAGGAGTGTTACGGTGGAGTATGTTGCTAGTAGGGTTGTGGCGGTTGATTAGTTTTTGTTTGGGGGTGGGGTGTGAATTGGGGGGGGGGGGGAGTAATTAGTTTATAGTATTTTGAAAAAATAAAAGGCGGGAATATGTTTTGTGAAGAAACTTGCTGTAGTGGGAATTGGATGGTGATGGGGTTTGTCATTCAAATGCTTCGGTATAGTACATTGGCGTGGTGCGCTAGTTTGATACTGAAAAACAAGAAAGAGGCGTCAGGTTTGCTTTCTGAATCACAACCAACCAACAAAACAAAATGCACACGGTGAACGGATTCGCTCAGTGTAAAAGAAAAATCACTAGTCACAATCAATTCCGTAAAACTAAATCCCCCAATAACAAGTCCGAAAACCACAATGACAAATCCGGAAAGAAAAATCAATCCAAACAAAAGAAAGTCCAACTGATCCCAGTTGTCCAACTATCTATGCTGAATTCCTCTAAATACAACTTTCCTGTTGTCTTCCTATGATCTTTGCGGTATTTTCTTCCGCAGTTTTTCCTCAGCTCCAACTTCCGCCGTCGTTCCTGTACCTCTTCCGTGGGGTTTTTCTCTTTTTCTTTCTTAGGAGGGAGGTGAGGGGATAAGCCCCTTTTATAGTCCTCTCCTCACGGGCCGCGTAAGCAAACAACCAAGCAAACAAACTAGCAAGCAACTAAACTATGACGCGTCCCCAGTCTATGTACATAGGCCGCGTAATCCCTCAATTTCTAGCTAACCTAATTTCCTTCACCAACAGTGATTCGGTTTTAGCAAACTAGCAAACTAACTATCTCACGGTTAAAAATACAAAGTCAGATTTTTGTCCTCACAATACCAATGATGTTTAACCACTTAGCAAATAAGTACATAGATCCCGGACCTGATAAGTTAGTGATTGGCCTTGTTATTCGTAGCACACAGTAGGTGTACTGTACAGTAGGTGCCAGCGCTACTGCCGCCGCGTTATCTACACTAACAACATCAGCACTGGTGATAAGTCGGTGGAGTCCAGATTATCTAGATAGCGGTATTACAAGCACAGCGATCAATTCTACCAAAACATCCAACTCTATTTTTTTGCCAATCACGATATCACACCTAGGTCGAAACCCGCACAGTACTTCACAAAGCGTAGGTAATGTCTGGAAGGTAGGTTCGGAAAAGTGAATGGTGTGATCACCAGGACTACCGCAGAACTTCACAAATGGGCGAGTGAAATGCGATGTTGAGAGATATTTTATACCCGAATTGCGGGGTCACTTTATTGTCTGAAAGAGTCTAATTACATCCACGGGTGATGTGAGTGATACTTTGTGGTAGTGGGTTTTACTTTTTTTTACTTTTTTTCTTTTTTTTTGGCCATGTTCTACTATTATACTGAATTAACCCTAGCCCAGCAAATCTGACTAAGAAAAGGGAGTGGGGACTATATAGTAAGGCGTGATGTGAGCAAGCTATTTGTACTGTAGAGAGCTTGTTTTATGGTACGTAGTGTACTTCCCGATTTCGCAAAGTCGGCATTCCACCATAAACCCCGTTAACCTCTGTGACAACCGTTATCCACCCCCCACCGCTTATTATATCGAATGTTTATGGGGGGCTGTCGGTGCGGTGCGCTGAGGTGTGGATGGGTATCCTGCTGAGAACGCAGAAAACGGAGGGTCTGGCCGGGAAGGGAATGAAGGGGGTATGTTCTTGCTGGTGGCTGATAGAACAGCATACTGCACTTTTGAAGTGGCTCTGCTAGACGAGACTGGTCTAGATTGAAGCCCCCGAGGTCGTTATTCATAGCTTGAGAAAGGCGATGTTTCCTACTCTTCCTTGTTTGGGGATTTAACAACACCCTCGCAGCTACCATGCTCATTCCGTCTGGTCATACATGGTTATTCGACGCCCCCCGTGCCAACACCTCCGCATATACACTCTGTGCAGCAAAGTATAGCAGGATTTCGCCGCTGGCGCTGGGCGTATTAAGCTAGACATCAGGTACCCCCGGGAGAGTAGTAATGCCACTACCATACCCTAACATATCCATTCATAGCCGTTTTGGTGACGCGCTTGTTGGAGTTGATGTCCGCCCGAGAGGTTTACTATTTGGTGTGGCCGTTTTGGGCGGCGGGGTGGAATGGTGTGCCACATGTCGGCCTCAATATAAGGGTCGTGATGTGGGATAACAGTTTACGGTCCGGGGGTGGGAGGAGGATGAGGGGTTGGAGGGTGGTTGCTTGGATGGTGGGAAGTGAAGAGAAGCGGATGGGTTTGTGTAACAGTGCCCTGGGGTGTCCTGAAGCTTACTTCAGGGTCTGTCAGACGGGTTTGCTTACCTAAGCAGGTGGGGGGAGGGCTTTTGTTGACGAGTTTCAACCTGTTGGTGGTTGTTAAATTAGCACGTGCTCTGGGTGAGCATGGGCGACGGTTTGTATTGACTCGTGCGAGGGATTTTTTATATACGCCCGTCCAATCATTTCAATTCTCTTTTTACAGTTAGTGATGCTAAAAGTATACTGTCACGGGGGTTTTAGGTGTTGGAGGCTTTATCTCTTGCAAAGAATACAAGTTAATGTTCTGTCAAGTGTTGCCTTTGGCTCGCGCTTTATCCAATATGGTGGTAGAAGCGATAAATGTGTACTGTACCAGTCCTAATTGAAATAGTGCAACTGATCGAATATCAGGAGCGCCAAGAGCACTTTTTTTTTCCATCCACCAAGTCTTCCAACAATTTCTCATTATTGGCCGTCCCATAATATTCTCTCCGGAGTTGATATGCAAAAGAAATGGATTCAGTAGATTGTAAGTGGAATCTATTGACTAAATTTACATTGATTCCACTCACTATTAAGTCTGTATTCATAGAAACTGCACTCAGATATTTCACTGTTGCCATGTTGCACAACTTACACTTTTACACCAAAATCAGTGCTGTCCAATTGTTAAATCAAGTACGGAAACCAGGTTTTATCTATTTAAAAAAACCACTAGCTTCTGGTGCTTTGTCTGGCACAAAGGGAAGGGGTTTTTTCATAATGAGTTCTAAGATTTTTGCGGAGTCATTTACATTCGTGTACGTTCAGATCTTGGTACACATTCATCGCTTCTAACACTATACAGTGCTGTACATGAGTAGGAACCGTTCCTTATGTCCAACGAAATGAGTGCACGGAGGGGCCAAAAGCGTGACTACGAAGGGGGAGTAGTATCCCGGTCATGATTTGGGTTTGTCTCGACAGAATTCAATGAGCTTGGAGGTTCAGAAGTTCCTTACTATCTTAATTAATACTTATACTCATCCAAACCCTCTTTACCGTGAGGGCCAAGTTGAGCACAACGAAGCTCATGTGGGGGAGGGAGTGGAGGGGGTCGAGGACGGCATAATTAATCAAGACGAAAGCAGATCAAGTTATCATCTTATTTTCGACCTGGAGTACTGTAGGATTCCACAAACAAGGCGCACGCCTTATTTCTGGAATTCTACGGGTACTCGCGCGGTTGGGTTGAAGCCGGGCAGCTTTCTGTGGGAACTACCACTTTATCTGCCTGCTGATAGATAATAAAAAAAAAACCAAAGTCGAGGAGCAATAATCACTTTACGGTATCTTGGCGTTTATTGAGTAGCTATCCTTCAGAGCCAGGAGAAAGGAAACAACAATGCGAGAAAGAGTCCATACACTCCTTAAACATCAGTATCATAACCACACGCCCACCGTGCAACAACCTTGTCATCTGCTCCACCTTGCCAGACTGTTATGGGTTACGCGAATATGGGAAGAGAAGTTTTGGCCACTCTCTCGCTACAAATTTCGCCGAAGTAGTGTAGTCGCAGGAATCAAAATCCGAGTGCATTTACTTGACTTGGCCTGTGCTGTACTTGTACTATAGGAATTTATACAAGAATTCCTAAATAGTCTGCCTACTCAGGGGTCACTGTTGATAGTTGTGTGCATTGCCCAGTCTATTCAGGAGGCTTGCATGGGGAAGATGTGGCTCGCAGACTACCGGTGCCTGGTGCCACGAAGACAAAGCCAGTTCGCCCAGCTTCTTCACAACTCCTCGAGGTATTGTTGCACAAATTCACGGTCACTTAATTGGCTTGCTATCAAGAAACAGTACTTGAGGAGGCTGAGCAATAAACCCCGCTTTTTCAAAACTCGCTGGAAGTTTGTCAACCGACCGGAGATATTTCAACAACATATCCTCTCCAGCATTCCCAGGAGTTAAGACGCGAAAATGTATCGAGCCTTTAACGATAACGTCAAGTCTTTCAATAATTCTTTTAATAATGAGATTGTGTTGAATCAATGTACCTTTACTACGAGCGATGAGGAGCCTAAAATCCTGGCCTGGCTATCGACCTTAGAGCCTCAGGTACGGCATCAGGACATTCGAAATGACCGGGTGGACGGTGTAGGGAACTGGCTACTGGAAACGAAAGAGTTTAGAAGCTGGTTTGATGGTAGTGAGGAGGATGATTCTGATCGAGCAGCCTTGCTCTGCTACGGTGACCCGGGGGTCGGCAAGAGCTACATCAGGTTGGAGAGATCATCAGTGAGGAACCGACGGGCATTATTGCTGACAAGTCATGATGACAGTTCCATTGTCATAGATTTTTTATGCGACCACGCCATAGAAGAAGATACGGCGGTCGCATGTTTTTACTATGACTTCGCTTCCCGGGAGGAGCAGTCACCGACAAATATGCTTGGTTCTGTTCTCAAGCAGATTATAGGTGGATTGGAAGCGATCCCGGGGGATATAACACGGAAGTTTCGAAGCCAGAAAAAAGTAATTGGCGGGCGAAGACTCCAGCTTTCCGATATTGTGAATCTGTTCCCGACTGTCCCAACTATACAACGCACATTCATATGCATTGATGCCCTTGATGAGTGCGTTCCGAAGCATCGGCTCGAGGTTCTCGTCGCATTGAGTCAGCTTCTTGAGAGGTCTCCAAGCACTAGGATCTTCTTGACCGGAAGGCCGCACATCCGTGATGAGGTTGAGAGGCAACTTGGAGGGAAGGCAGCTACTGTTTCAATAAAGCCCAAGGACCGTGATATCACTACATATCTGAGCGCAAGACTGAGCAAAGACACAACTCCCGAGGTGATGGATAGTGGATTGCGGGATGAGATTATGAGGAACATTCCGGAAGAGATCTCGGAAACGTATGTAGCAACCAGGAATCCGGGAAATCTCTTTTCCATATATATTTACTGATAGATATTAATCTAGATTCCTACTTGTTTCTCTCAAGATCGAGTCAATTCTGAGAGAAACGACCATCCATCGACGGCGAATGAGGCTGAATACCAATACTACGGGGGATGGGTTAGGGTTGCGTGATGCATACGATGCAACACTCGAACGGATCAGCGCTCAGGATGTGGAGAAAGCAAAACTCGCCTTGGTCACGTTGATGTGGATATGCCATGCGGAACGGCCATTACAGGTAGATGAACTGTGTCACGCACTTGCTGTAGAGATTGGATCGACAGACTTCAATAACAACAATGTTCCTCGGATAGAAACATTGCTCGCGTGCTGTCTAGGATTAGTCACGGTGGATAAAGAAGCCTCAACTATCCGGTTAATCCACCACACACTCCAAGAGTACCTTTCAGCTCATCCCAACCTTTTCGACCGAGCTCACTCGAAGATGGCGGAAACATGCTTGACCTATCTAAATTCAAGCCAGGCCAAGGCCCTTCCGGCTAAGCAAGAATATGATGTCTCGAGCATGCCATTCCTCAGATATTGCTCAAGATATTGGGGAGCCCATGCAAAAAGAGAGCTCTCGGATCGAACTAAATTACTTGCTATGGAGCTCTTGGATCGGGGGGAGGACCACATATCCGCCAGATTACTTTCAGAGATAGTATTAAAATCGAGTGCACCATCTGACATGGATGCTTCGCCAATCTACACTAGAATACATGCTACATCTTTCTTTGGGATTGCTAAAATTACGACGATTTTACTCGGGGCAGATGGCTATGATATTAACCAAAGAGATTGCTTGGGTATGACGCCACTCATATGGGCCGTAATCGGTGGACAGGAGGAGGCCATCAAGCTTTTGCTAGGACAGGAAGCTGTCAACCCGGACTTGCCAGACAACAACGGTCAAACACCGCTTCATTGGGCCGCATATAATGGACATGAGTCAGTAGTCAAACTACTCTTGGAAAAGGAAGACGTCAACCTGGACAGGCCGGACAAAGAGGGTCATACACCGCTCCATTGTGCTGCGTCAGAGGGACAAGAGTCAGTAGTCAAACTACTCTTGGAACAGGAAGACGTAAACCCAGACAGACCGGACAACGAGGGTAAAACACCGCTTCATTGGGCCGCAGATAATGGACATGAGTCAGTCGTCAAACTGCTCTTGGAACAGGAAGACGTAAACCCGGACAGGCCGGACAACGAGGGTCATACACCGCTTCATTGTGCTGCCCTCAATGGACATGAGTCAGTAGTCAAACTACTCTTGGAAAAGGAAGACGTAAACTCAGATGGGCCGGACAGCAGGGTCATACACAGTTCCATTGGGCGCCCGGGCGGGGCGAGAAGTGATCGCCAAGCCCCTATCCGAGCGATAACAAGTTAAATCCAAAAGTCCAGACCAAAAATGACAAATTTGTTGAGTAACTTACCCCTCTCATGAGTCTGCAATAGGATATAATGGAGCGGAGAATCTACCCTAAAAACTACAAACCTTCAACCCTCAATTCGGCTCAAAGTCCATGAATTGCATACACTGTTTCTGTTTTCCTTCCCCATCTCCGACCATCTATCATCTGCTCTTCCCGCACCATGCTCCCAGATACTATCCATTCTCTGCCTATCATGCCTGTCACCCAGTTTTTCCCAAACCTTTTCACTGTCCCCAGAAGTGTTACCCCCCCTCTTGCTTTCCTTACCTCTTTGATTCCCTCTTTTACTCTCCTCAATCCCGACCCCTGTACTTTCAAATTCTCCAGTCATGTATCACGTCACAATTGCTTGTTTGAACTCACTTCTTCTCTTGGGATGTGTGGCATAGCTTACATATCATTATCAGGACATTTTTTTTTTTCGATTCTAAATTCATGTTTCGGAGTCAATTAGATCTTTTTTGCTTCTCATATCGGCGTTGGGCATAAAGAGATGATCGGTTTTTTTTTATTTCCCTCTTCCTTTTTTTCCCTTTTTTTTTTTCCGCCTTGTATTTTATTTCCGCACTTGCAACTCTTGTTCTCTTTTTATCTTTTTTCCAGCTTGATCAATATTCCCCAGATTAGTTTTAACATTCCACATTTCCCTGATGTATGATATGTTGGAAATATACTCGCAGGAAAAGATTGTCACTTCGGGATTTGTCCTCTCTTATCATCGGAGGAAATGTTTTACCATCGGAGTATGGGAGTATGTTGAAGTCAGATTCGGGATAATGGTATTGGCGCACGGGAAAATTAATAGACCGACGGACGAATTGTTTTTTAATCTACGGGATCGGGCCAACTACTCTCCTAGGTGTTATTCCCACTTAGTATTGGACTTTCTTTATATTCCTTTCTTCCTTTATTCGCCTCTTTACTTGCAATTACTTTTGAGTCATTCATTTTCGGTAGTCTTAAATACCATCACTCTTCGTCACTCGTTACCCCCGACCCACCCTTTGTCGGAGGTCACGAGTGAAGTGAGGGAACGAAGATGGAATGAAGTGAAAAACAGTGTATGTAGTTGGCTGTATTATCTAGAAACATATGTCTGAGACCTTCCTACTTATACCCATAAGGGGCATCCATATACGGT
Organism: Choiromyces venosus 120613-1; assembly: GCA_003788595.2. Classification (NCBI taxonomy): domain Eukaryota; kingdom Fungi; phylum Ascomycota; class Pezizomycetes; order Pezizales; family Tuberaceae; genus Choiromyces; species Choiromyces venosus. The sequence continues at coordinate 297,685 of ML120374.1, forward strand.
GATATGATATTTGACCTCTACCTGTGTACCGGGTAGCACGGCAGGTGTACATTTCATCACATTGAAGTAACACTTCCAACACCCTTCTTTATGACAACCCATTTTTTAACTTTTTTTCTTCTCATTTTTCTTTTGTGAATTAATTGTCTTAATTTTCGTTAACTTTGGTTTGGTGCGTGCATGTGTGTGACGATTTATGGCTACGTCACCGCTATCGATATAGCAAAGCCACCGAATGCTAAGTCTGGTAACATACCATAAAAACTGAAATAAACGAACAATGTGCTATGTCGTTAAAGTTACCCCCTCTGGTAAGGCCTGGTGTTTTTTGTTTTTTTATGTCTCTCAGAGGGGCCGAGCAGCTCTTTTTTTTGCTGTGTTTTTCACCCCTTTTCAAGAGTAGGGAATTCTTGACTACATAGCACATTGTTCGTTTATTATAATTTTTACGGTAGCATTCCCAGGTAATTTATGCCGGCACGACAGATACGACCGCCAGACCAGAAACACCCACCAAATTCCTTCAATCTTCCAACAAAATCAAACGAAATCAAGATACAGGAAATGAGCCTGCGCGGTTTCTACTGCACATTGTGGGTTTCTGGGGGGTAGGTCTTGCTCCGACAGCTTCGAGAATGCGATGGCAATCGAAGCGCTCGTGATATAAATTTAGGAATCAGGCAATGTGGAATTCATTCTGCCGGCGATTGTTTGAGGGAGGGAGCAGGTAGGAGAGTTGGGGGGCTGAAGGGTGTGGTGTTTCATCGATTAACTTCTGAGTTGTTGGATTGCCGAAATTCCAGCTTGTGTTGTCGCGCTTCTCCCGGTGCAGGAAGCCGATAGTTTCTCTCTTTTTTCTTTGTTTCTTGGTCCGACTGTGATGCGAGTGATATTTTGTGAATACTGTGATGCTTTGGTGGAAATCTCAACTGGCTATTCCGAGAGGTCGTACGAAAGTTCACTATTTTGGGAATTCTATGCTGTGAAGGGGTAAGGATATTGCTGCTGCGCTCTGCCGAGAGTCACGGTAGTTATTAGTGAGCTCTGGAATCATCCCTTTCTGACGCGGGATCTCAATAGGGGAGGGTGGGAATTGGACAGAAAGCTTCGTTCGAAGATAAAACATATCTTGGCCAAAAAATGAAAACTGGAGTGATGGGGAGTTGAACCCACCCCCCCTTCCACCGGTCAAGTCGTCACATTTGTTATTCCCTAGAAGCTTCAATACCAGTTAGAAGAGAAGAAAAGAGAAAAACGGAGAAGCCTATGGATCGGTCGTTGATAGGTTCGGGAAGAAAAGGGAACGGGCTAACATCGGACATTCGGCAGGAGATATGGAGGAATTATCGACATGTTTTCGGAACCGGGATGACACTCTTGTTAACAGTTTTCCCAGCCTCCGGACTTCTCTTTCGTTAAATTTCCTGGCGGTTTCGCCTTCTGGCTAAAAATCGGGTTTACATGATTAACGAGGTTTTTCCTATTTATGCGTTGTCGGTCGGTAATGTACCTGCTAGTTAACATCACCAATATCGGGAAAATATAAAGGTAGGCATCGATAGACGGAGCACATCTCATCCCCTTTCAAACCACCAGCGAAAGGGTTCAGCTGCACAGCTCAGGTCCTCCGGGATCTGTATCCTAGTCAGGTTTTCTAATGGTCTAGCCGGGATTGGTCAAGTTTAGGGGACCGGCCATATCATATTCAGGTCTTGTAAAAGGGCTGGAGACTGACTTGACCGGACCAGTCCAGTCCAGTCCGAACAGAGCTTTCTTGACATTTTCTCTGACAAGCAAGTATTGTTTTTGATAGTCGTTGGTACATAGTTGGTTAGCCCGGAAACGCGTGAAACACCTAAAAAAACGCACTAAACTACTGTAGTCACCCATCCACCAAAATCCCACCCTGCATATCATATATCCTCACTCGACAATGAAAAAATATTCATACCCACTGATGAGTTAGTTTTTCAAAATGGCCACACATTAATTCCGCACCACTTTATTACATCGTTCAATCTGCTCTTGGCATAGATCACCTAGCAGCCTCTTGATAAGTTGCCTCATCAGTCCGATAAGATCCCCGATAGAGTTGGTCAGGACTAAGTCGAACAGTCCACTATCCAAAAGTGGACTGACTGGCTGACTGACTACCGTATGATAGTCTTCCCTTCAGGACTTGACCGATCGGACCATTCAGAACCCTGCCTACGTCCCGACATGACCCCCGAGAAACTTCCGAGTTGTCACGAGCCGGGATAGAGATCCCAGAGGACGTATGCTGTGAGGCTGACCCATTTTGCCGCTGGTCCAATTGGGGAAGGCCGTATTTGGTCTGATTTTTATATCTGGCTTTGGATTCCCGATAATCCTCCATATCTCCTGCCGGAGGTCCAATCTTAGCCCGTCCTATTTTCTACCTATCAACTACGGTACATAGGTTCTTCTACCTTCCTCCTCTCTGCTCTTCTGACTGGTGCTGTAGCTTCTCGGGATTGATATTGCTGGAAAGGTAGGAGTGGGAGGGAGTTCATTCAATCGTCCTTTGCACCAGGAGCGGTTTTCTTTTTGACCGAAATATGTTTCGTCTTTGAGTTGAGCAGTGTACAGGTATATTGAAACACACATTGACCCCCCCATCGAGATTCCCAGTTAGAAAAGGATGATTCCAGAGCTCACTACCTGTGACTCTCAGGAGATTGCAATTACCTTGGTGTGAACTTCTCCGACAATTTAGGAAACACAGTGATCTCTCATAAGAACTAACCTCGCAACGGCCGATTCAGTCTTAACCACCCATCGCCGGATTCACATAATATCACTCATATCAATATTACCAAATAAGGGCAACGAAAAAAAAAAAAAAAGCATTCAGCGAGCGAAAAAAAAAAAAGAAACAATCCGCTTTATGTATCTGGAGAAACGTAACAGAAGTGCAAACTTCCAAAGAAATCCATAACTCAGAAGTTAATCGATGAAGCACTATATACAGCACCCTTCCGCTCCTCACTCTCACAATTAGCGAATCAAACGATCGAGAGGCAGAATGGATTTCACATGGCGTATGTATGATCTCCAGCTCCTGCTCATTCGGGCATAAGTTAGTATATCATTGCCTGGTCCGTCGAATTAAAGCCAATGCATTAGACCAGGAAGTGGATCAGACGCAGAAGTGAATCACTATACACAGTACAGTACGTGAATTTTGTCAATGCTCACTCCGAACTCTCTTTTCGACAGAACCAAATGTCCGAATTTTGATCAAAAACAAAAGCGGATTTAACATATTGTGTTATCAGGAATATTCAAATACACTACAGAATTTTCTCTTTCCAGTGTGGAATGCCCACTGTGAATTCCAGATTTTGAATTTTGTTTTCGCTGCATTTTAATTAACTGATTCACTTCCCCGTCTGAGCCACTTCCCGGGCCAATCCTAAGTTATAGTTAACATGTAATGAGTTAAGCATTAACATGGTAAGGTATCAAACATGAATACCGCAATCCGAAGTATAAAAACCAATCCGAAGAATAATAATCGAAATCTAAGAAAAAATAAGAGTTGCAAGTCCGGAAACAAAACCCCCCAAGCCTGTTCGTTCATACCAAACGCCGAGATGAGATGAGAAAAAAATAAACCCAATTGACCCTGAAACACAATAGAAGATCTGGAAAGATTCTGGATAGATGGTAGGTATGTTGCACATTCCAAGGAAGGAGCGAAAAATTGAGATACCGGAATGAGTGATGATGGGAAGATTTGGAAAGGTTCGGGATTGAGGATTGCGAAGGGAGGTTAAGGCGGGAGTCAAGAGAGGGGGAAGAGATGACGGTAGCGCTTTATAGGACCAGGAAGAATTTTGGAAAGAGACATGGGTGACAGATACGATAGCAAGAGCATGATCGCGGGTGTGGGCAGCCTGAGGTTGCGGGAATAGCAGACGATAAGCGGTCAAAAAGGGTGAAGGAATACAGTGACAGGGTAATCTAGAGACATATAATCGAACAGGGGGTTAAAGGCTTGTAGGCTTGCAGTGGATCTGCCCCTCTGTCATGTCCTATTGCAGAAGGCAAACACAGTTAGTGTTAATCAATTGATGTCGGGTCTTTCGGGGTTGACATGTTGTCATTCCGATGAGCTACACTATTGCTTCTCATGACACAATATGGACCGAATTATATGACCAGTTATTAATTGAGAAGACTACTGCATATATTACTCACTCCTAAATTGTTAAAATTCTTTTCCAGAACCTATTTCCCTTAACTTCATTTAATAGCTTCCTATACCTACAAAGCTCACATTCACCCTATTTGTCCACCCCAATCGGAGCAGGAGGTAACTTAACTTATTCACGCAATAAGGCCACATACCCCGATTCTTAGGATTTTATTAAGGGTGGTGAGTTTAACATCTCCCAGCCCAGAATGCCAATGCATGATATGACATAACATAACCATTCCGAGCTTTGTAACGAAACTCCAAAAAAAGCTTAAGCAAATGATCTGAGCTGGGGGATTACCGCCAGTTATGAAGTCAGTTTGAGTACCCTATGATACCACAGTCCTTCAAGCTGAGCTCCAGTGCTAACCTATACAGCACGGTCATGGGATTGCACCCCTTTTGGGGGTTTGTCGGTTTTGATGCTTGGTTAATTCACATTGTTTGTTGCTTAATCTTTGCAATCCACCCAAATCTCCTACTGTATATCCCATTCTTACATCTTTTGTGAGCAGCTTCATTACCCATCTCATGAACCACCGCCCCCTTTTACAAGGGGTTGATTCTTTATTTATCGCCATTCCTCAATCGCATTGCATCATACAACTCTACCATATACCGGTAGAACTGCACATACCAGAATGGTGGCCAAAACGAAGTGTTTCACGACCATAACTACAGTCATCCGTAACTACAGTCATGATAGACTGCTGACTGTACTGTATCATATGATACAAACTCGGGGGTACGATAAGCTATTCTCATCACCCCTTATTGAAGGATCAAATCTAGCAAACTCATTATGTGTGCTGCGCGATATGCTGGGTAACAAAATCTGGTATCATATCTGATAGTCACTATGATAAATCCGCTGAATGCTGGAAAGTATCACAGAGGATAGATCATCCCTGCTACTGCTCTTCCTCTCTCCACATGTCCGTCCGGAAATTATTAGATGGCAGCCGATAAACAATCATCTACTGTTCAGGCACCTTCGGGCCAAATAGCATCCTACAGTATGTAGTCATCAAGTTACCCCAGAATCAGCTAAAGCCTAACTTATAGCCATATTGATCCACAGGCAGCCCATCCCAAACTCGAAACACAAAAACAATTATCCTTATTCTCCCCTGAAGAAGAGATATGCAAGGATATTATGTCAGATCCCACGATTGCGGAGGGGAATTAATTATCTCGCCCGAGCGGTAATCCGGTATTTCCTGCATAAATTAATTGCCGAGTCGGAACAAAGCCTTGTGATCCGCAAAAAAGCTCCGACAGCACGCCAACTGATGGTTATGTACTGTACCGCAAGAACTCGTGAAATCCACTATCTCCGTCACCCCCCTCTAATATCAGGATTCAGAGACAAAGGCTCCTGAGAAGGATTAGCTCTTTCCGGAAGCGATACAAGATCAGCCCTCAGGTCGTGTTGGATCTCATTAACCGGTATTCGCAATTCTGTTAACCTGCCAATCTAAACCAATCGTGGGCTGACCGGCTGAAAATCCGATAGTGGATTCCACAATGTTCTTACGGTACCTCCACTTCTTGACTATCTGATATTTTATGCTACTAACTTCAGCAATGTGTCAGGAGACTTAGTAACTTAAATTACTCAAGCATCCTGCCGGTCAGACAGTGTAGAGAATACTTATTTCCTTCGTCTTCTTCGAGAACGGCCATTCGCATGCCGAACACCTAGACGATATGACGTCCGTCAAAGCCACACCCGTGTTTCCAGAAATCGTTATTTCTAGACATTTAAGGGCTGCTGTTAAGATGCACTATAAGTTATTCTCATCTACTACCGTCATGGGATATTTGGCAATCGTGACTTTAGGCTATTATAAACGCGATACACAATCGATCTTACTGTACGAGGCTATCTGCAAAATTCATTGACACCCCACCATCGCGACCGATATCCACACCAAAACCATCTCTACCAAATGCCTTCTACACCCTGCAATGGTCCAAAGGGTGAATGGACTACTCCAACAAGAGTAAGAATCCTTACTTTATTAGACATGGGTGTTTCACAAGCAGAAGCCTCATGTCAAACTGGTGTTCCTTGTCCAACAGTAAATTTATAGACCAAAACACGTCGCTCTCGGCGCAACCATACTCACTCGGGACGTCCACCAGGAAATGTTTGGAAGATCTTGAAACAGAGAATCAAAGCATGAGTAGTGTCTCCAGGAACAATAGAGAGTATGGCAAACTTGAAGGCAATTAAGGAGGAGTGGGATAAGTTGATACCCAAGGATTGGAATAAGTATATTGATAGTATATCTTACAGGCTTCAGCAAGTTAAGGATGGGGAAGGGATGCAAACTGAATTTTAAGATTTTTTAATCACTGTATACTACCTTCCAATCTCTAATTAACAACATACTTAATTTTTATCTCATGATATCTTGTAGTTGTTGGGGTGTTGGTGATACAGAGCGGTTGGCGTGGTTGTGGGGATAGAAGGTGTTAGTGAATTTTGTAGATAGCCTCGTACTGAGAAACAAAAAAAGGTGATATCCGTTTCAAGACACCACTGAGAAACGAAAACCGGGGTCGATCCGCTTCAAGACACCTATAGGAATTGGAACGGACAGCGAAGGAAAAACACTTGCAGGACAGTCGAGCAGAGGGGAAGAAGGTCACTTCTCCAACAAACAGGCCGAAAAAAGGGGAATCGTAAAGGCAAGGGAGAACAAACACTACTAGAAGGGGCAATCGCCGCACACACGACTAGAGGTCAAATTTATTCGTCCGAAGTGAAAATATAATTCCGTCACTGGAATTGCTACCGAAAGAAGAAAGAAAAGATTCGTAAAAAGAAAAATAAACCCGTGTTCCTGATCCCGATGTCCGTCCGTTGACCGCTGTTCCTCTCGTCTGTCTCCCTGTTCCGCGTTGTCCCTTTCTCTTTGTTCCGCGTTCCCACATTGTCCCTTGCTCTTGTTTTTCTTTCGTTCCCTCCTGATGCTTGCCCCGCCTAACTACCAATTCCCTTGCCAAGCCATCAACCGAGCTAACTAGCAAACAAAACCGAGGTAACTAGCAAACAAACATTTCCCCTCTTCCACTAATGTCCAACCCCTGACCCTTATATCAACTAGCCTATCTGATCAAAATAAAACACAATTTCTAGCTAAAACCTTGCAGACCATTTTCCTTCCCCACAGTACTGTAGAGAGGTTGCTTATGGTACTGTACTTCCCGAATCGCAAAGTCCGCGTCCACCCTAAACCTCTGTGACAACCATTACCCACCCCCACCGCCTATACTACAAATACTACGACAGCTTCAACCACTTCTACCACCACTATGGGATCTCCGAACAACATGAGCGGAAAGTTAAATGCGGGAGGTAAAATGCACTTTTTTAAAAACAATTTGTTTAATCGGTAATTGGTTGTTGACCTATGGTCGGGGATGAGTTGATGCGGACTTTGCGATTCGGGAAGTACTATGGGTATTAGACTGTTATGAATCGTCAAGACAAGCTCCATGAGAAGAGATTTAGAAATGCCGCCGGCCAGGATGTTTGTTATGTAAGTCGGTGCGGGTGTGAATGAATGTGAGTACTATATGTATTATATTGAATGTTTATGGGGGGCTGTCGGTGCGGTGCGCTGAGGTGAGGATGGGCATCCTGCTAAGAACGCGGGAAGTGGAGGGTGTGGCTGGGAATGGAATGAAGGGGGGGTATGTTCTTTCTGGTGACTGGTAGAATGGCGTGCTGCGCTTTTGAAGTGGTTCTGCTAGACGAGACTGGTCCAGCTCGAAGCCTCCGAAGTCGTTGTTCATAGCTTGCGACGCAATATTCCGCGCTGTTCCTTGTTCGGGGATTTAATAACACGCTAGCACCTAGTATGCTCATTTCATATGGTCACACATCGTTATTCGACCCCTAAAAACCTGTACATGTCCACTCCGCCCAGCAAAATAGTATTTCACGGGTGGACGTAGTATGCGGGACATACTCCCGGAGAGTAGTAATGCCACTACCGTACCCTAACATATCCATTCATGGCCGTTTTGGTGACGCGCTTGTTGGAGTTGATGTCCGCCCGGGAGGAGGTTTACCACTTGGTGTGGCCGTTTCGGGTGGCGGGGTAGAGTGGAGTGCCACTTGTCGGCCTCAATATAAGGGTCGTGATGTGGGATAACAGTTTACGGTCCGGGGGTGGGCGGAGGAGGAGGGGTTGGAGGATGGTTGCTTGGATGGTGGGAAGTGAAGAGAAGTGAGTGGGTTTATGTAACAATGTCCTGAAGTGTCCCGAAGTTCACTTCAGGGTCTGTCAGACGGGTTTGCTTACCTAAGCAGGCGGAGGGAGGGCTTTTGTTGGCAAGTTTCAACCTGTTGGTGGTTGTTGAATTAGCACGTACTCTGGGTGAGCATGGGCGGCGGTTTGTATTAACTCGTATGAGGGTTTTTTTATATATGCCCGTCCAATCATTTCAATTCTCTTTTTACAGTTCGTGATGCTGAAAGTATACTGTCACGGGATTTTAGGTATTGGAAGCTTTATCTCTTGCAGAGAATACAAGTTTATGTTCTGTCAAGTGTTGCCTTTAGCTTGCGCTTTATCTAATACAGAGTACGGTACATGAGTAGGAACGGTTGCATAGTCGTTCCTTCTGTCGAACGAAACCAGAGCACGGAGGGGTCAAAGGCGTGACTACGAGGCGGAGTAGTATCCTGGTCATGATTTGGATTTGGAGTCTCTAAAAAATTCAATGAGCTTGGAGGTTCAGAAGTTCCTCACTATCTTAATTAATACTTATATTCATCCAACCCCTCTTTACCCTGAGGGCCAAGTTGAGCACAGCAAAGCTCATGTGGGGGAGGGAGTGGAGGGGGTTGAGGATGACATAATCAATAAAGACGAAAGCAGATCAAGTTAACGTAGCGCACGGTGAGCCGAAACGCACGATGACACGAAACAACTGTCAAGGAGACAGCTTGCGTAGTAAGTCAAAGCTTGTAGAGTCACCACTTGTTTCTGGAATTCTACGGGTACTCGCGCTGTCAGGTTGAAGCTGGGCAGTTTTGTATGGGAAGTACCACCTTATCTGCCCGCTGATAGATAATAAAAAAAAAACCAAAGTCGAGAAGCAATACCGGTAATCACTTTACGGTACCTTAGTGTTTATTGAGTATCCTTTAGAACCAGGAGAAAGGAAAAACAACAATGTGAGAAAGAATCCATACACTCCGGTAAACATCAGTGCAACAACCTTGTCATCTGCTCCACCATGCAATACTATCATGTGTTACGCGATTGTGGTAAGGGAAGTTTTGGTCACTCTCTCGCTACAAATCCCGCGGAAGTAGTGTAGTCGCAGGAATCAAAATCCGAGTGCATTTACATGACTTGGCCTGTGCTGTACTCTTACTATAGGAATTCATACAAATTCCTAAATAGTATGCCTACTCAGAAATCACTCTTGATAGTTATGTGCGTGCATTGCCCAGTCTATTCAGGAGGCTTGCGGGGGGAGATGTGGCTTGCAGACTACTGGTGCCAGGTGCCACAAAACCGGTTCGCCTAGCTTCTTCACAATTCCTCGAGATATTGGATAAGATAAATATGTCTCAGGACGTCTGACTTTCCCATTCAGGTGGGGATGGGAGAAAACACCAGCAAAAATACAACGCGTTACTTAGAGAGGCAACCTAGACGTCCTAAGACATATTTCTCTTATCCAAGTTAATGGCTTGCTATGAAGCAACAATACTGGAGGAGGCTGAGCAATAAACCCCGCTTTTTCAAAACTCGCTGGAAGTTTGTCAACCGACCAGAGATATTTCAACAACATATCCTCTCCAGCATTCCAAGGAGTGAAAACGCGAAAATGTATCGAGCCTTTAACGATAACGTCGAGTCTTTTAATAATATCAATTTTTTTAATAATGAGACTGTGTTGAATCAATGTACCTTTACTACGAGCGATGAGGAGCCTAAAATCCTGGCCTGGCTATCGACCTTAGAGCCTCATGTGCGGCATCAGGACATTCGAAATGACCGGGTGGACGGTGTAGGGAACTGGCTACTGGAAACGAAAGAGTTTAGAAGCTGGTTTGATGGTAGTGAGGAGGATGAATCTGATCGAGCAGCCTTGCTCTGCTACGGTGACCCGGGGGTCGGCAAGAGCTACATCAGGTAGGAGAGATCAGCAGGGAACAACCGACGGGCATTATTGCTGACAAGTCATGATGACAGTTCCATTGTCATAGATTTTCTATGCGACCACGCCATAGAACAAGATACAGCGGTCGCATGTTTTTACTATGACTTCGCTTCCCGGGAGGAGCAGTCACCGACAAATATGCTTGGTTCTGTTCTCAAGCAGATTATAGGTGGATTGGAAGCGATCCCGGGGGATATAACACGGAAGTTTCGAAGCCAGAAAAAAGTAATTGGCGGGCGAAGACTCCAGCTTTCCGATATTGTGAATCTGTTCCCGACCGTCCCAACTATACAACGCACATTCATATGCATTGATGCCCTTGACGAATGCGTTCCGAAGCATCGACTCGAGGTTCTCGTTGCACTGGGTCAGCTTCTTGAGAGGTCCCCGAACACTAGGATCTTCATGACTGGAAGGCCGCACATCCGTGATGAGGTTGAGAGGCAACTTGGAGGGAAGGCAGCTACTGTTTCGATAAAGCCCAAGGACCATGATATCACTACATATCTGAGCGCAAGACTGAGCAAAGACACAACTCCTGAGGTGATGGATAGTGAATTGCGGGATGAGATTATGAGGAACATTCCGGAAGAGATCTCGGGAACGTATGTGGCAACCAGGAATCTGGGAAATCTCTTTTCCTTATATATTTACTAATAGATATTAATCTAGATTCCTACTTGTTTCTCTCAAGATCGAGTCAATTCTGAGAGAAACGACCTTCCATCAACGGCGAATGAGGCTGAATACCAATACTATGGGGGATGGGTTAGGGTTGCGTGATGCATACGACGCAACAATGGAACGGATCAGCGCTCAGGACAGTGAGAAAGCAAAACTCGCCTTCGCCACGTTGATGTGGATATGCCATGCGGAACGGCCATTACAGGCAGATGAACTGTGCCACGCACTTGCTGTAGAGATTGGATCGACAGACTTCAATAGCGACAATGTTCCTCGGATAGAAACATTGCTCGCGTGCTGTCTGGGATTAGTCACGGTGGATAAAGAAGCCTCAACTATCCGGTTAATCCATCACACACTCCAAGAGTACCTTTCAGCTCATCCCAACCTTTTCGACCGAGCTCATTCGAAGATGGCGGAAACATGCTTGACCTATCTAAATTCAAGCCAGGCCAAGGCCCTTCCGGCTAAGCAAGAACATGATGTCTCGAGCATGCCATTCCTCAAATATTGCTCAAGATATTGGGGAGCCCATGCAAAAAGAGAACTCTCGGATCGAACTAAATTACTTGCTGTGGAGCTCTTGGGTCAGGGTGAGGACCACATATCCGGCAGATTACTTTCAGAGATAGTAATAAAACCGAATGCACAATATAACATGGATGCTTCGCGAATCTCCACTGGAATACATGCTGCATCTTTCTTTGGGATTGTTGAAGTCATGACGATTTTACTCGCGGTAGATGGCTGTGATACCAACCAAAGAGATTGCTTGGGTATGACGCCACTCATATGGGCCGTAATCAACGGACAGGAGGAGGCCATCAACCTTTTACTTGGACAGGAAGCTGTCAACCCGGACTTGCCAGACAACAACGGTCAAACACCGCTCCATTGGGCTGCGTTCGCGGGACATGAGTCAATGGTCAAACTACTCTTGGAACAGGAAAAGGTCAACCCAGACAGGTCGAACAACGAGGGTCATACACCGCTTCATGGGGCTGCGATCAATGGACATGAGTCAGTAGCCCAACTACTCTTAGAAAAGGAAGAGGTAAACCCAGATAGGCCGGACAACGAGGGCCGTACACCGCTTCATTGTGCTGCGCTCACTGGACATGAGTCAGTAGTCAAACTACTCTTGGAAAAAGAAGACGTAAACCCAGACAGACCGGACAACGAGGGTAAAACACCGCTTCATTGGGCTGCCCTCACTAGACATGAGTCGGTAGTCAAACTACTCTTGCAAAAGGAAGAGGTAAACCCAGACGGGCCGGGCAACGAGGGTTATACACCGCTTCATTGGGCTGCGATCAATGGACATGAGTCAATAGCCCAACTACTCTTGGAAAAGGAAGAGGTAAACCCAGATAGGCCGAGCAACGAGGGTTATACACCGCTTCATTTGGCTGCACTCATTGGACATGAGCCAGTAGTCAAACTACTCTTGGAAAAGGAAGAGGTAAACCCAGATAGGCCGGACAACGAGGGTTATACACCGCTTCATTTGGCTGCGCGCATTGGACATGAGCCAGTAGTCAAACTACTCTTGGAAAAGGAAGACGTAAACCCAGATGGGCCGGACAACAAGGGTCAAACACCGCTTCATTGTGCTGCGCTCAATGGACATGAGTCAGTAGTCAAACTACTCTTGGAAAAGGAAGACGTGAATCCCGACAGGCCGGGAAACAGGGGTCAAACACCGCTTCATTATGCTACTCTCAATGGACATGAGTCAGTAGTCAAACTACTCTTGGGAAAGGAAGACGTAAACCCAGACAGGTCGGGAAACGAGGGTCATACACCGCTTCATTGTGCTGCACTCAATGGACATGAGTCAGTAGTCAAACTACTCTTGGAAAATGAAGACGTAAACCCAGACAGGCCGGACAACCATGATCTTACACCGCTTCATTGTGCTGCGCTCAGTGGACATGAGTCAGTAGTCAAACTACTCTTGGAAAAGGAAGGCGTAAACCCAGACAGGCCGGACAACGAGGGCCAAACACCACTCCATTGGGCTGTGCTCACAGGACATGAGTCAGTAGTCAAACTACTCTTGGAAAAGGAAGATGTAAACCCAGGCAGGCCAGGCAACGGGGGTAAAACACCGCTTCATTTTGCTGCGCTCAATGGACATGGGTCAGTAGTCCAACTACTCTTGGAAAAGGAAGAGGTAAACCCCGATCGGCCGGACAACGAGGGTAAAACACCGCTTCATTGTGCTGCACTCAATGGACATGAGTCAGTAGTCAAACTACTCTTGGAAAAGGAAGACGTAAACCCAGACAGGCCGGACAACCATGATCTTACACCGCTTCATTGTGCTGCGTTCAGTGGACATGAGCCAGTAGTCAAACTACTCTTGGGAAAGCAAGACGTAAACCCAGACAGGCCAGGGAACGGGGGTAAAACACCGCTTCATTGGGCTGCGATCAATGGACATGAGTCAATAGCCCAACTACTCTTGGAAAAGGAAGAGGTAAACCCCGATCGGCCGGACAACGAGGGTAAAACACCGTTTCATTGTGCTGCACTCACTGGACATGAGTCAGTAGTCAAATAGCTCTTGGAAAAGCAAGACGTAAATCCAGACAGGCCGGACAACGAGGGACATTCACCGTTCCATTGGGCTGCCCGGGCGGGGCGAGAAGCGATCGCCAAGCTCCTATCCGAGCGATAACAAGTTAAACCCAAAAGTTCACATCAAAAATGACAAATTTGTTAAGTACCCCTCTCATGAGTCTGCAATAGGATATAATGGAGCGGAGAATCCACCCTAAAACTGCGAACCTTCAACCCTCAATTCGATTCAAAGTCCATGAATTACACACTGTTTCTGCCTTCTTTCCCCATCTTCCACCATCTATCATCTGCTCTTACGGCACCATGCTTCCAGATACGATCCACTCTCTGCCTATCACGCCTTTCCCCAGGTTCTTCCAAACCTTTTCAGTGCCCCAGAAGTGATATCGCCGCCTTTTTCTTTCCTTACTTCTTTGCCTCCCTCTTTTACCCTCCTCAATCCCGATCCCTGTACTTTAAGGTTCTCCCGTCATGTATCATGTCACAATTGCTAATTTGAACTCATTTCTTCTCTCGGGATGTGCGACATAGCTTACATATCATTATCAGGTCCTTTTTTCGATTCTAAATTCATGTTTCGCAGTCAATTAGATCTTTTTTACTTCTCATCTCGGCGTTGGGCATAAACAGATGATCGGTTTTTTTATTTCCCTCTTCCTTTTTTTCCCTTTTTTTTCCTTCCGTCTTGTATTTTGTTTCCGCACCTGCAACTCTTGTTATCTTTTTATCTTTTTTTCATCTTGATTAATATTCCTCGGATTAATTTTAATGTTTTACATTTCCCTGATGATGTATGATATGTTGGAAATGCACTCGCAGGAAAACGTTGTCACTTCGTGATTAGTCCTTTCTTATCATCGGAGGAAGTATTTTACTTGTATCTTACAATAAGTATATGAAAACCGGGGGGTGAGTGACCAGGGGGGCGGCCAGGGTATGATAAGGTTGTGGTAGGGGTTGATTGGTGCATGTTTCTCAATTAACGAAAGTTTTCTTAACGGCTATCTATGTACATTCACCAGCGCATGTGTCTTCCAGAAGCATTTATCACTATTTCAATGCGTTCTGGTATGGAATCAATAAATTCTAACAATTCCTCAGCCGTGACGTATAGCGTCGCTGTTTGTAGGAAGTCTCTTGTGTTTTTACCGGCATCTTGATGTTTCTCGATATCATGGCTAAGTTGAAGATATTCGGTTTTTTTCAAAATACTTGGCTACTGGTACTTTTCTCATGATTTTTAATGAGTACTTCTAACCTCTAGAACATTCCTCAATTGAGAAACATGCACCAATCAACCCCTACCACAACCCTTGCCACACCCTGGCCGCCCCCCTGGCCACTCGCCCCCCGGTTTTCAGATACTTATTGTAAGATACAAGTACCATCGGAGTATGTTGAAGTCGGATTCGGGATAGTGGTATTGGCGGACGGAGAAATTGTTATACCGGCAGACGAATTGTTTGTTAGTCTACGGGATCGGGTCAACTACCTTCCTAGGTGTTGTTCCAACTTAGTATTGGATTCTCTTTATATTCCCTTTCTTTCTTTGTTCCTTTCTTTTACTTGCAATTACTTTCAAGTCATTCATTTTCGGTAGTCTCAAATACGATCACTCTTCATCACTCGTTACCCTAGGCCAATAGAGGTCATTTGGTAAGTAGACACCGGTCTTGGCGGGGATGAACACCCTCCTGTTCACGGCTGCTACGAAAACAAAACTTTTACCACCTAATTTGAGTCCTATCTAGGAAGATATCTGAAGAGCTAGATTATATTTTACCACCTAGTTGATCCCCCATTACTTCTTATACAAGTTAGGATTCGCCCAGGCATGCCATTAATATAGGTATAAATATGCCTCCACAGTAACCCTTTTCATACCTCCTGTGCCAAAGCAATCAACTGCTCCTCATCCCTAGGTATTCTTTGCCTTTCCCAGACTGTTTGGCAATAACAGCATTTGAAAAGTGCCTAAACAGTCTCAATTGGGTTCAGGTCAGGTGAGTGTGGTGGCCAGTCCATCCTTTTTATTCTATACTGCAACTGATATCATCATGTATAGTCTGATGTATGATAACTGGCCCCATCCTCAATAGTCTCAATACCTTCCTCTAAACCTCCATACTTCACATAAAAGGGTAGAAGATGAGGAACTAGGATCTCATGAACATATTGGTTAGAGTTGAATCTTAACTGATCTTTCTCACTCTTTCGCTTATTTTCTGTCTGTTCGCGAAGATGAATCAATGGAGTGTGATTCCCATATGAAAATACAGCCCAGAAGCCTACAGAGAGGGGTTCTCCGATAAAGGTAGGCTGCAGGTTTTGTACTTTATAGGCGAATTGTGGCTCTGGCTTCCTTCTTACCTTTCTCCACCAACCTGTTCTCGAACTGTTATGGGGTAGGCCAACCGTAGATAGGGCCGGTAGGTCTAGGCCGTAAGCTTCTTGAAATAAGGTAAAGTAGGATAAAACGAAGATCGTTAAGGTAGGCTCGTATTTCCCGAAGTATTTTATAAAAGATATGTGTAATAATAGTTTTTCTCAAGAGTAAGGTAATAAATATATTAATAAGATCTCTTCTCCGTTGCTTGATGTTTCTGATAGCTGGGAGTACCTCGATATTTATATTCCGCGTCTGGGTTATCGCGGGCTACAACCAACTCCCATACTATCTAAGTACCTCCGTCAAAAACCTCTTAACTTTCTTAAGTGCGAACACCTTTGACCCTGAGAACATTTGCCTTGCTTAGCTTTGATCTCTTCGAACTCCTATTGTTTCTGGGGGGTGTGAACACCCCTCCAGTAGGTAGCCTTCGATCTCTCCACTATATGAACTTAATTTGAGTATGCCGCCCTAATGGCAACTATACCAATTGTTCTGCCTCAAAACATAAAGTGATCAGCTTTAATGAATGAGCACGGCCATTGTGTCGCATTTTGATGCATCACAAGGCCCATCGGATATATAGGGTTTTTTGCTCTGGATCGAGCCAATAGCTTATCCAGCGAAAACCTCTCATACCGATTCTCGAGTAGGCCCTCTTGGGGCACTACTTCTTTCAAAGCAAAAGGCTCGGCTCTATGGCTACCCGTCGGTGCCATAGGCTCACGATATTCGGTCCCTAAGGTTTCTTCCCAAATCGTCCCATCACTTATCAGCCATAATATTTAACTGCTAATGTACAAGGTAATAGCTTGCTCAAAACTTAACCAAATTCCTCCGAGTCACTTCCCATGAGTCGCCAAAGGTGCCCTCTCATATATCCTATGGACAGCATCCGGTCGGTCGGACGGCGACGACGTATATGGTGTTATGCTGAAGGTGCCATTTATTGTGGCTAAAGTGTCGGGACGCAACTCGACCGAAATACCGTAATGACGCCCGGTCCCTACATGGGGGCTGCCGGGGTATGGTAGAAATAATCCTATGTAAAGGCCGGGTAACTTTGGTCCTTTTTTCCATATGCCTAACACGAACCCACCTGTAGCCAAACCTCATCCATATAGACAAACTTTTGAAAGATTTCCTTTCTCCATCTTCTCCTCTCTCTACACCATCTCTTCCTTCGCTTTCTTGACTCTCTTCCCAGCCATGGCTTGCAGTGGGCAAGAAAAACAAAATAATTTTCCTTACGCAAATATTTACCAATCATGTGAGGTTTGACCTTCAAACCAGACTCCAGGGCAATTTCAGCAAGTGTGGCTGGGGGATGTGAATCAGAGAGTCGTACTAAGTGTCTCATGTCTCGATTGTTCAGAGCTGGCAATTTCCCTGGGCATGGAGGAGGCTTTAATTTACCCGTTCTGGACCAATAATTGATAATATTTCATGCAGTATCCTTTGAGAAGCCTGTTTCATGGGCAATTTGACAGTAGCTTTTCCCTTCTGCATGGAGCTCGATTATCCTCACTCTTTCCTCTGCAGTTGCCATATGATGTTTGCTAGTACCTTGATGTGACGGCATGGTTGAAGTTGTGGATTGTCGGTTATTTTGTGATGATCCTGGCCAAGACACCGCTGTCTACTTACTAAGCAACCTCTATTGAGGCCACCTTTCTTTATGATAGCCCATTTTTTAAGTTTTTTTTCTTTATTTGTGAATTAGTTGTCTTAATTTTTGTTAACTTCGGTTTGGTGCATGTATGTGTGTGTGACAATTTATGACTACATCAACGCTGTCGATATAGCAAAGCCACCGAATGCTAAGCCCGGTAACATAGCATTCCCAGGTAATTTATGCCGCCAAACCAGAAACACTCGCCAAATTCCTTCAATCCTCCAACAAAGTCAAACGAAATCATGATACAGGATATGAGTCTGCGCGCTTTCTACTGCCCATTGTGGGTTTCTAGGGAGTAGGGCTTATTCTGGTCGCTTCGAGAATGTGTTGGTACTTGCAGCGCTCATGATATAAATTTAGGAATCAGGCAATGTGGAATTCATTCTGCCGGCGATTGTCTGAGGGAGGGAGCAGGTAGGAGAGTGGGGGGCCGAAGGGTGTCGTGCTTCATTGATTAACTTCTGAGTTGTTGGATTGCCGAAATTCCAGCTTGTATTGTTACGCTTTTCCCAGCGCGGGAAGCCGGTAGTTTCTCTCTTCTTTTTCTTTGTTTCGTGGTCCGACTGTGATGCGAGTGATGTTTTGTGAATACTGTGATGCTTTGGTGGAAATCTCAACTGGCTGCTCCGAGGGCAGGTCGTATAAAAGTATAAAAGTTTACTATTTTGGGAATTATATGCTGTGAAGGGGTAAGGATGTTGCTGCTGCGCTCTGCCGAGAGTCACTGGTAGTTATTAGTGAGCTCTAGAATCATCCCTTTCTGACGCGAGATCTCAACGGGGGAGCGGGGTGTAAATTGGACAGAAAACTTCATTCGAAGATAAAACATATTTTGGCCAAAAAATGAAAACTGGAGTGACGGTGGGTTGAATGCATCCCCCCTTCCGCCGGTCGCGTTGTCGCATTTGCTATTCCGCAGAGAGCTGTTAGCTTTTTTCAAAATTGCCACACTATTTCCGCACCTCACATTCTCTTCTTTATTGCCCTCAAGCACCACTTTGTTACACCGTTCAATCTGCTCTTGGCATGGCTCATCTAGCAGAGCCTCATGATAAGTTTTCTCATTAGTTAGATAAGATCCTCCGATAGAGTTGGTCAGGACTAAGTCGAGCAGTCCACTATCGAAAAATGGACTGACTGACCGACTACCGTATGATAGTCTTCCCTTCGGGACTTGACCGATCGGACCATTTGGAACCCTGCCTACTTCCCGACATGACAGTTGAGAAACCTCCGAGTTGTCTCGAGCCGGGACAGAGATCCCGGAGGACGTAGGCCGTGAGGCTGACCCCTTTTGCTGCTGCTCCAATTGGGCAAGGCTGTATTTGGTCTGATTTTTATATCTGGCCTTGGGTTCCTGATAATCTTCCATACCTCCCACCGGAGATGCGATCTTAGCCCGTCCCATTTTCGACCTATAAACCACAGTGCATAGGCTTCTCTACTTTCCTCTTTTTTGCTCTCCTAACCGGTACTGTAGCTTCTCGGGATTGAGATTTATGGAAAGGTGGGGGTGTGAGGCAGTTCATTTGATCGTCCTTTGCGCTGGGGGCGCTTTTCTTTTTGGCTGAAGTATGTTTCGTTTTTGAGTGGAGCAGTGCACAGGTATATTGAAACACACATCGACCCCCCCCATCGAGATTCCCAGTTAGGAAAGGATGATTACAGAGCTCACTACCTGTGGCTTTCAGGAGATTGCAATTACCTTGGTCTGAACCTCTCCGACAATATAAGAAACAGTCATCTCTCATAAGAACTAACCTCGCAACGGCCAATTCAGTCTCAACCACCCATCACAGGGTTCACATAATATCACTCATATCAATATTACCTAATCAGGGCAACGAAAAAAAAAAAAACATTCAGCGAGTGAAAAAAAAAAATGAAAAAGAAACAATCCGCTTTATGTACCTGGAGAAACGCAATAACAGAAGTGCAAACTTCTAAAGAAATTGATAACTTAGAAGTTAATCGATGAAGCAGTATACAGTACCCTTCCGCTCCTCACTCTCACAACTAGCGAATCAAACGATCGAGAGGCAGAATGGATTTCACGTAGCATAGGTGTGATCCCCAGCTCCTACTCATTCCGGCATAAGTTAGTATATCATTGCCCGGTCGGTCGAACCAAAGCTAATGCATTAGGCCAGGAAGTGGATCAGACGCAGAAGTGAATCACTATAAACAGTACAGTACCTGAATTTTGTCCAAATGCTCACTCCGAATTTTCTTTTTCGAAGGAACCAAATATCCAAATTTGGATCGAGCAAAAGCGGATTTAACATCTTATACTATCAAGAATATTCATATACAGTACAGAATTTTCTCTTTCGAGTGTTGGATGTCAATTGAGATTTCCAGATTTTGAATTTTGTTTTTGGGACATTTTAAGTAACTGATTCACTTCCCCGTCTGGGCCACTTCCCGGGCCAATCCTAAGTTATAGTTAACATGTAATGAGTTAAACATTAAAAGAATAGGATATCAAACATAAACATCGCAATCCAAAATATAAAAAGCAATCCGAAGCATAATGATCGAAATCTAAAAAAAAAAAATAAGAGTTGCAAGTCCGGAAACAAAACCCCCTCAAACCTATTCATTCATACCAAACGTCGAGATGAGAAATAAATAAATCTAATTGACTCTAAAACACAATAGAAGATCTAGAAGGATTTGTGATAAATGGTAGGTATGTTGCACATTCCGAGAGAAGGGACGAAAAATTAAAATAGTGGAATGATAGATGGCAGGAAGATTTTGAAAAGCTCGGGATTGAGAATTGTAAAGGGGAGGTAAAGGAGGGAGTCTGGAGAGGGGGATGAGATGACGGCAACACTTGATAGGACCCGGAAGAATTTGGAAAGAGATATGGGTAATAATAAGAGCATGGATCGCGGATGTGGGCAGGTTGCGGGAATAGCAGGCGGTAGGCGGTCAAAGAGGCTAAAGGAATACAGTGACAGGGTAATCGAGAGACATGGAGTCGAACAGGGGGTTAAAGGCTTGTAGGCTTGCGGTGGATCCGTCCCTCTGTCATGTCCTACAGCAGACGGGAAGCACAGTTAGTGTTAGTCAATTGATGTTGGGTCTTTGGGGGTTGACATGCTGTCGTTCGAGTAGGATCTTCACAATTGCTTCCCGCCCCTCCCCGGCAGCCCAGGAGAGGGGTGTAGCACCGCTGTTGTCTGGCCTGTCGGGTTTATATCTTCCCACTCTAAAAGTAGCTTCACTACTGATTTGTGCCCATTCATTGCTGCGTTACGAGAGCGGTGTCCTCTCCTGATTATTTGGCATATCGGGGCTGTCGATCTCCTGTTCCAAGAGCAACCTCACCACGCCGGTCGGGGTTGACGTCTTCCTATCCGAGTAATAGCTTGACCGCTTCTTCCTGTCCGTCCATTACGGCCCATTAGAGTGGTGTTGTACCCAATGAATCTCTTTGATTAATATCACAGCCATCACCTTCTAGCAAGGTAATCATAACTTCAACAATCCCGAAGAAAGATGCACTGTGTAGTCCAGCGGGCATTGAAGGAGCATCCATATCAGGGGGGTATATGGATCCAAAAAATATCTCCGGTAGTAATTTAGAAGATATGTGGTCCCCATATTGGTGCAAGGAAGTAATTTCGCGCGATCCGAGAGTTCTCTTTTCGCGTGGGTTCCCCAATACCTTGAACAATATCTGAGGAAGGGCATGCCCGAAACATCATGTTCTTGCTTAGCCGGAAGGGCCTTGACCTGGTTGGAATTTAGATAGGTCAAGCTTGTTTCCGCCATCTTCGAGTGAGCTCGGTAGAAAAGGTTAGGATGAGCGGAAAGGTATTCTTGGAGTGTGTGGTGGATCAGTCGACGGTTGAGGCTTCTTATCCACCGTGACTAATCCTAGACAGCACGCGAGAAATGTTTCTATCAGAGGAACATTACCGCTATTGAAGCCCGTCAATCCAATCTCTACAGCAAGTGCGTGACACAGTTCATCTACCTGTAATGGCCGTTCCGCATGGCTTATCCACATCAACGTGGCCAAGGCGAGTTTTGCTTTCTCACTGTCCTGAGCACTGATCCGTTCCATTGTTGCGTAGCTGGTCGTATGCATCACGCAACCCTAACCCATCCCCCCATAGTATTGAGCCTCATTCTTCGGCGATGGATGGTGTTTTCTCTCAGAATTGCCTCGATCTTGAGAGGAACCAGTAGGAATCTAGATTAACACCTGTCAGTACATACAGTATGTCGAAAAGAGATTTCCCGGATACCTCGCTGCTACATACGTTTCCGAGATCTCTTCCGGGATGCTCTTCATGATTTCACCCTGCAACCCACTATCCATCACCTCGGGAGTTGTGTCTTTGCTCAGTCTTGCGCGGAAATATGTAGTGATATACAGTCCTTGGGCTTTATCGAAACAGTAGCTGCCTTCCCCCCAAGTTGCCTTTCAACCTCATCACGGATGTGCGGCCTTCCGGTCATGAATATCCGAGTGTTCGGAGACCTCTGAAGAAGCTGTCCCAATGCATTGAGAACCTCGAGTCGATGCTTCGGAACACATTCGTTAAGAGCATCAACGCATATGAATGTGCGTTGTATAGTTGGGACAGCCCGGAACAGATTCACAATGTCAAAAAGCTAGTCTTCTCCCACCAATCACTTTTTTTCTGACCTCGAAACCCCTGTACTATATCCTCTGGAATCGCTTCTAATCCACCTATAATCTGCTTGAGGACGGAACCAAGCATATTTGTCGGTGACTGCTCCTCCCGGAAATCCAAGTCATAGTAAAAACACGCAATCACCATATTTTGTTCTATGGCGTGGTCGCATAAAAAAATCTATGACAATGGAACTGTCATCATGACTTGTCAGCAGTAATGTTCATCAGTTGTTCCTCACTGATGACCTATCCTACCTGATATAGCTCTTGCGGACCCCCGGGTCACCGTAGCAGAGCAAGGCCGCTCGATCAGATTCATCCTCCTCACTACCATCAAACCAGCTTCTAAACTCTTTCGTTTCCAGTAACCAGTTCCCTACACCGTCCACTCGCTCATTTCGAATATTCTCATGCCGCACATGAGGTTCTAAGGTCGATAGCCAGGCTAGGATATTAGGTTCCTCATCGCTCGTAGTAAAGGTACAGTAATTCAACACGATGTCATTATTAAAAGAATTAACGTTATCAGTAAAGGCTCGAGACATTTTTCGCGTTTTGACTCCTTGGAATGCTGTAGAGAATATGTTGTTGAATAACTTGGGCCGGTTGAGAAAGTTCCAGTGAGTTTAGGAAAAGCGGAGTCTATTGCTCCACCTACTCCAGTATTGCTACCTAATACCAAGCACCGTCAATCAAGCGATTGATAATTTGTGAAACCACACCTTGAGGACTCGTGAAGAAGCCTGGCGAACCGGGTGTGTCTTGTTTGTACTGTACCGGCACTCAAGTCGCCGGATTGAAAATGCTCCCGTTTTGGTGGTGATGCACCAAAAAAAAGGCATCTTCAATCTGGCGACTTGAGTACAGTAATGGGATCACAGAGGGGAAACAAGATTGGAAATCTATCAAGAAACAAACAGACTAGGTGACTTGTTCGTGACCCAAAAGGACCTCACTATAACTAATAATGTTGACCCTCCGTAGTTGTTAATGCGATGGATGATTGTTGCAACAAACTACCGGAAAGCTAGGTACCGGTACAGTACATGAGTGGACTATAGACCAGTCCTCAGCCAACAAAACAAGCAGCAAAACAAGACTCAATGGCCTAAACTAACCCGTAAACCTTTTTCCACCTCCATACCGGCACGGAATTGGCAAACACTATAAAGTAATCTAATCCCACTTCCCGTATTTACTCGTTACTGAAAAAAAAAAAAAACTCTTTTGAACTTTGTAAACCCGTAGAATGGCACAGGCTAGAATCGTGTCCGGAGGTGTGTCGCTGGGCGGAGTAAGTTATGTCGGGAAGACCGATACCCGCAAGACACCTCAAATACTCAATGCTTAATTGAACTTTATTCTATGGCAGCAGATCCCATTTTGAGACATTTCTGCCGAAACGATTCTACGCATGACACAACATGGACCGAATTATATGACCAGTTATTAATTGGGAAGACTACAGCATATATTGCTTACTCCTAAGTTGTTAACATTCTTTTCCAGGACCTATTTCCCTCGGCTTCGTTTGATAGCTTCCTGTGTCTACGGGGCCCCTTTGTCCGCCTCGGTCGGGGCAGGGGGTGGCTTCGGCTTGTTCCTGCAATAAGGCCACATAGCCTCGATTCCCAGGATTTTATTAAGGGCAGTGAGTTTAACACTTCCCAGCCCAGAATGCCAATGCGTAACATAACGTAACCACTCCAGGCTTTGTAACGAAACTCCAAAAAAAAAAAAAAAGAGCTTAAGCAAATGGTCTGAGCTGGGGGGATTACCGCCAGTTGTTAAGCCAGTCTGAGTACCGTATTTAAGCCAGTCTGAGTACCGTATGATACCACAGTCCTTCAAGCTGAGCTCCAGCGCTAATCTAGAGAGCACGGCCATGGGATGGCACCCCTTGTGGGGGTTTGTCAGTTTTGATGCTTGATTAATTCACATTGTTTGTTGCTTATTCTTTGCAATCCATCCAAATCTCCTACTGTATATTCCATTTTTACATCTTTTGTGAGCAGCTTCATCATTCATCTTATGAACCACCGCCCCTTTTTGACAAGGGTTTGATTATTTATTTATCGCCATTCCTCAATCGCATTGCATCATACAATTCCACCGTATACCGGTAGGATTGCACATACCAGAATGGTGGCCAAAACGAAGTGTTTCATCATCATAACTACAGTCATGATAGACTGCTGACTGTACTGTATGATACAAACTCAGGGGTACGATAAGCTATTCTAATCATCCCTTATTGAAGGATCAAATCTAACAAACTCCTTATGTGTGCTGCACGATGTGCCAAGTACCAAAATCCGGTATCATATCTGATAGTTACTATGATAGGTCGGCTGAATGCCGGAAGGTATCACAGAGGATAGATCATCCCTGCTACTGCTCTTCCTCTCTCCACATGTCTGTCTGGAAATTATAAAACGGCAGCCGATAAACAATCATCTAGTGTTCAGGCACCTTCGAGCCAAATAGCATCTTAAAGTACGTAGTCATCAAGTTACCCCAGAATCGGCTAAAGCCTAACTTATAGCCATATTCACCCACAGGCAGCCCATCACAAACTCGAAGCACAAAAACAGATATCTCCATTCTCCTCTGAAGAAGAGATATGCAAGGACACTATGTCAGATCCCACGATTGAGGAATTAATTATCTCGCCCGAGCCGTAATCCGGTATTTCCTGCATAAATTAATTGCCAAGCCGGAAGACAGCCGACAACACGCCAACCTATGGTTATGCACTGTACCTCCACTGCTCGACAAGAAGCTTTCCTTGGTTATAACAAAGAATTTGGTGAATTTTCCGGTGAAGCTCGGGGGATTTCCTTTTACAAGAGGTTCCAATTTGGGTTCATGATATTTTTAGCTTTTGGGGCTTATGATGGATGTTATTGGTTTTTATCGTTTATTTGTTTTTTATTTTAGGGGGTGTTTTTGAAGTTTCTTTTGTAATTTGGGGGGGTTTTATAGGCCATACCTTAGGGTGCATGCCAGGATTTTCCCCGTAACTAAAATAAATCTACGGACTTGACAAAAAAAACAAAAAAACAACTCCACTGCTTGACCATCTGATATTCTATGCCACTAACTTCAGCAATGTGTCAGGAGACCTAGTAACTGAAACGACTCAGCATCCTGCCGGTCAAACAGTGTAGAGAATGCTTATTTCTAGAGATTTAATCGCTGCTGTTAAGATGCATCATAAGTTAATCCCATCTAATAGTCTACCGTAATGGGATGTTTGGTAATCGTGACTTTAGGCTATTATAAGCACGATACACAATCGATCTTACTACCCCTTGGGCGGTGTGAAACAGTAAAATTCGCTCCCAGGCACACTAACTCCGGATCAGTCAACCACTAGCTATTTCAGGTTATAAATTTAGGCTATTCAATGTTCAAGTGACTCAGCATCAATAATCAGCAACCATTAATTGCCAACAAATCACAATACTCGAACGCCCACAAAATAGGAATAGTGTGCCTGGGCGAGAATTTTACTGTTTCACACCGCCCAAGGGATAGTACCGTACCTGTAAGCTCAATTGACACCTAAGAAAACCCTAACCCATCCACCAGCCACCCTTCCGCCCATCGCCAAGCTTTCTGTCGAAGCAAGCGTAAAAGCCCTCTCCGCAGAACTCAACAGGGAAGGTAAAGTCAAGGATGTTGTTACACTCTACAGCACATCAATCACTCAATCAATTGTGCCTCCATGCATTGACTGACTGACTATCCTCGCTGTTTTTCCTTAATAATCCAGTTGGCGATACAATACGATACGATTCGCGCCACTGCCTGCCTTACTATAATTTTCAGGCTCGCACTTAAGTACTGCGCTTCTTCCTTTGGACTGCAGAAGTGTTTGTTGTTGTTATCATCCCGCTTTTTGTTTCTGTTTTTTTTTCTTTCGCTTTGGCATCTATTCTTCTAAGGGCTTTCTTGTCAACGACTTTACCAGGTCAAAGTTAGCGTAAGTTATTAATTACCGAACTGCAGACTTGCATGCTCTGATACCGGTAATACAGTACGGTATTCAATTCGTCTTCAGAGGTCGCCAAGAGAGAGCCAGAGGGGATATGTCCGTGGGTCGATAGATAGAACACCAACCGTCGATCACCTTTTGTTACATAGCCAGATATGCCGGTAACCATAACTTCCGCTACAATCTCCCAGGCTCGGGCAATATTAATCACCTGTGCTATCACGTTTGTCGTACTTTTCACCTTTTCCCACGTTTTCGATTCCCCACCATTATCACCGGCAAAAGGCGGCGAGGAGTCGGGTGTTGAATTCCATCATACCCGAGCGAATAGACTCGCACCTTCCCGGGCGGTGAAACAGGGTGATCCGCCAGGGTCTGTGAGCGAGGAGATTCCGATCTCGGAGGATGTCATTCCGCATGGGGTTTCGGTGTTCACGGCGGATAATTTTGTCAAGCATTTGGTTCTCCCGAGGATGAGGAGCGAGGATGTTACCTGGCTCACATACCTTCCCGAGGATCTGAATATTATTCCCAAGACATATTTGATTGATCCGGATAAGGATATTACGCTACCGGGGACACTGACTGTTCCCATTAATAAAGTACCCCCCCTTCACCCCCGCGCACACCGTGCTGCCTCGCTAATAAAGTCCCAGGGTCACGAAGCGCAGGCGTACCTAACCTACATAATCGAGCACTACGACAACCTCCCCGACATCGCAATCTTCACACACGCGCACTCGACAGCTTGGCACAACAACGACCTCCAACTCTCGTCAACCCCGGTGATGCTGCTAGAACTAAACTACCGGCGGGTCGTCGAGCACGGGTACATGAACCTCCGTTGCCACTGGCATCCGGGCTGCCCGGGCTGGATCAAACTGAACACGACGGAATACGACGACTTCAAGAAGGAAGAATTCGTAATGCACAAATCCTTCATGGAACTGTTCCCACGCGAGGTCATGCGCGATGGCGTGCCGGATATCCTGAGCACCCCGTGCTGCGCTCAATTCGCCGTGACGCGCGCACGGATAAAGCAGCATGCGAAGGAGCGGTACATTTTCTGGCGCAAGTGGATCACGAATACGCCGCTCAGCGACGAGATTTCTGGCCGGGTGATGGAGTATGTCTGGCATTTCATCTTTGCCGCTCCATCCCTCAGTAAGAATGCGGATAGGGCTTTGAATTGCCCGGCTGAGCATGTGTGTTATTGCGATGGGTATGGGTATTGTTTTGGCAACGGGGATAGGTTCAAGCGATGGGCTGAGAAGCGGGATAAGGCGCGGGAATTGTCGGAGCGGCTGAAAGCTGCTGAAGAAGGGGTTGGGAAGACGGAGGGTGAGGATGAGGCGTGGCGGGAGGAGGGCATAAAACGGTGGAAGATGGAGCTTAAGAAGATGGAAGGGGAGTGCGAGACCGAGTTACAATACGCTCGGAGACGCGGGAGCGATGCGAAGATGAGGAGGGGCGAGGTTGGCGAGTTGGAGTTTTCTGGGTGAAAAATGCGAGCGTGTTTTTTTTTTTTTTTGGTAAATGGTCACGTTAGAGGCGTTCCGTTGCTTTTTATACTCTTGTTTTTTTTTTTGCTGGAGTTTTGGTCCGGGAATGGGGTTTTGTTAGTGATATCTTGTCATAGATAGATTATTATTATATACAATTCAAGTACTCGAAGGTTTTGTACATCACGGGTTCTGAAGGAGAAGGAGAGTGCGAGGATAATTGCATAATCTTTGTCTTCCGGAATATATTTCTGTATGGTAACGTACAGTATAGTAGACTCCGCATCTCCATACACATACATTATTGTATATACGACGTAAGCAAACTTGACACCTGGTGGGTCGCGCTGCTGAATAAATACTTGCTTCTCATCCCGCTTTCTGCCCTCGTTACTCTCTCGGCACTTGACTATTCCAAAAGGTGCAGGAAATCTTAGCTGCATTCTGGGCTCAAAGCTGCTAATAGTTCCGATTCCTAGATGGGTTTTTAAGTACTGTGTCTATTTTCTTTGGCTGTTGGCTTGTGTGATCTGTGAAATATCGTACATATTCTTTCCATCGGGTGCTGGGAGTGTAATAATGGTCGCTAATGAGCGAGTGATAGGCTTTTATCATTAGCATACCGTACTCGTACGGGGGTGTGATGGGGCTGGTTTTCGGTTGCCCTTGGAGCTTGTAATGGGGTCCGGTGATGGGGGTGTCCATTCTGCTATTGTGGGAGAAGTTGAAGATCCAGAGTTTGTCAGCCTCGTTTTCAGCACGTGAATGGCTCAGCTCAACCTTTTTTTTTCTTTGATTCGCTGTACACACGCCTGGTGTGGCTTTTCCATCCACAGTAATAATTGGATTGTCTGCGAAATCACAAATTGTGTGCAACACGGTAACCCCGCTTCGCCATAGGGCTCAGCTGTATCATCGTACCGGCCTCCGGAAAGACACCCTCATCATCTTCGTCACCTTCGATACTGACATTACCGTACGCAAGCAACTTTAAGCATCATGGACGGTTCTAGAACTGGAAATTTGACTGGGTCTGGAAATACCAACTGTGGAAATATGAATAGTTACAATAATATTTGGAATATAACATCATCAGATAGGAAACGCGAGATTCTGGAGTGGTTGTCTTCGTTGGAGTCGCAGGGCAGTCAACAAAATAAAAGACACCAGGACGTCCGGTATAGTAGGGCTGATGGAATCGGGGACTGGCTCCTAGAAACCGACGAATTTTTAAAGTGGCGGGATGGCGAGGATGGGTCTGTGGATCCTACTCTGTTCTGTTGTGGAGACCCGGGAGTGGGAAAGACGTATCTAAGGCAGGGTGAACAAATCCTTGGAATGGATGTGTATTGCTAACATGGAGATTAGCTCCCTGGTGATCGATAGATTGAGTGATGGAATTGGGGGAGACAGTGTATCTGTCGTCTACCTTTATTGCAATTTCCAGACACAAAAATCCCAAGTCACGGCGAATATGCTCGGTAGTCTTCTCAAACAAGTGGTGGGTGGGCTAGATGATATTCCAGTCGAGATTGATTGTGCTTTTCAAAAAGCACAACAAGGTTTCAATGGCCGAGGTCTTGCGGTTTCCGAAATCCTCCAGTTACTATCGGCGGCCCTCATCTCCCGGAAACGCACTTTTATATGTATCGATGCGCTGGACGAATGTGTGACAGAGCATCGGCCGGAATTGTTTCGCTCCTTGCGTTGCATAGTCAGGGATTCACCAAACGTCCGACTCTTTGTAACAGGAAGGCCGCATATTCATGCTGAGCTTAAACAACACCACTGCAAATCTCTACAGGTCGTACTATTCAAATCAACAAAGGCGGATATTAGAAGATACCTCGAGATGAAATTGCAGGATGATGTATTTCCTGAGGCGATGGACAGTGAGCTCCACCGAGATATCATGACAGTAATTCCGGAAATGATATCAGAGATGTATGTATATGAACCTGTCCTGTGTTGCCGCGGCTATTAGTTCTAATATTGTATAGATTTCTGTTGGTTTCGTTAAACATCACCGCAATATTGCAAGAGACGACTATCCGGAAGAGAAAAGAGAAGCTCAAACAGATGACTAGTGGTTTAGGCCTCGAGGGGGCTTACACAAATACTCTGGAGCGGATAAAGGAACAGTCTGAGAATCAGTCAAAGCTCGCCATGCAAGCATTGATGTGGATTTCTCGATCTGAGCGGCCATTGCAAGTCGATGAGCTTTGCCATGCCTTGGCAGTGGAAATAGGATCCGCCCATCTGGATCCTGATAATGTTCCATCGGTTCATACTATATTGGGCTGCTGCCTAGGACTTGTCGCTATTGACAAAGGAGCTTCCACCCTGCGACTAATCCACTTTACCCTGCATGAGTATTTACGCGAGCATTCAACCCTCTTCTCGAGTCCTCATGGAACCATCGCAGATGTTTGTTTGACCTATCTCAACCTCCAGACCATAAAGGACCTATCGCTTCCCTCCTCCTCTGAAGACTTGATAAAAACACCTTTGCTTGAATACGCATCTTGTTACTGGGGGGTTCATGCCCGAATGGAAACCACAGATAATGGAAAAATCCTTGCGGTCAAGCTTCTTGATAAATATGACACACATATATCGGCTCAGTTGCTCCTTTCTAAGATATTTAGCCACGAAAATCTATGGCTTCCGCCCGGAAAGCAGATTCAACCTGCGGTGTTTACTGGACTGCACGTTGCGGCATTCTTCGGAATTAGAGACATCGCAACTCTGCTACTGAACACCGGAGATTTGGATACGAACGGAGGGGATTTCTTGGGTCGTACACCGCTAATATGGGCTGCTAAGAGCGGGAATGCAGAAATGGTGGAACTACTATTGAATCAAAAAGGCGTGAGCTCGAAGCAGAAAGACAAAGAAGGCCGATCCCCACTCTCATGGGCCGCCGGAAATGGTCACCAGGATACAGTGCGGGTACTGCTCAGAAACCGCTCGGATCATTTCCGCATTGTCGATGCCGATAACCGAACACCACTTATGTGGGCGGCTGAGAGCGGTAAAGAAGACATCGTGAATCTTCTATTGGAGAAAGATGACAAGGTTGATCGGGTCGACAGCCGCGGCCAAACAGCGCTTACATGCGCCGCTGCGAATGGGCACGAGGGGGTTGTAAATATATTACTGCAACAGAAAAAGGTCAACCCGGGCATCGCAAACTACGATGGACGAACGCCGCTCTCACTAGCTGCCGGAGGTGGGTTTGCTGGGGTCGTGACACTGCTGCTCGAGCGGAAGGAGGTCAATCCCAATGCGAAAGACAAGAGATATGGCAGAACACCACTATCCTGGGCTGCCGGCAATGGATATATGCTAGTGACCAAATTGCTACTCGCGCATGCTGGGATCGACGCGGAGTTGGTGGACGAGAAAGGCCGGACACCGTTCTCGTGGGCTGCCCAGTACGGGCATGAAGAGGTAATGAAGGTGCTGGTAGAACAGGCCGGGGTCCATCCAATGACTAAAGACATCAATGGCCGGACGCCAATTTCCTGGGCTGCCGAGCACTGGCACGGGGAACCATGTATCCCCCACATAGAGGCATTCGGTGAGAATATTGATTTACCTGATAATAATGGCCGAACACTGCTCTCTTGGGCTGCTAGCGGTGGAAATCTTCGTTTGGTAAAATATTTAATAAACCGCAAAGATATCAACCCCAACTTGGCAGACAGCAACGATGGAACGCCACTCTTGTGGGCTGCTAAATGTGGTCAAGAGAGGGTAGTGTTGATATTATTGGAATGTCGCGATGTCAACCCCGATGTTAGAGATAAAACTGACCGGACACCGCTCTCGTTCGCTGCTGGAAGGGGGTACGAGAAAGTAGTACAGCTCCTCTTGGAACGAAAAGATGTCGATCCCAATTTGGCCGATGCTGATGGTCGGACACCGCTCTCGTTCGCTGCAGAAATGCGGTTCGCTGCAGAAATGCGAAGGGAAGAAGTAGTACAGCTCCTCTTGGAACGAAAAGATGTCGATCCCAATTTGGCCGATGCTGATGGTCGGACACCGCTCTCGTTCGCTGTTCGAATGGGGTACGAGAAAGCAGTACAGCTCCTCCTGGAACGAGGGGATGTCGATCCCAATTTGGCCGATGCTAGTGGTCGGACACCGCTCTCGTTCGCTATTCGGATGAGGTACGAGAAAGCAGTACAGCTCCTCCTAGAACGAAAAGATGTCGATCCCAATTTGGCCAATGCTGATGGTCGGACACCGCTCTTGCTCGCTGCTAGAAGTGGGAACCTGAAAACAGTGCAGTTCCTCCTGCAACGAAAAGATATCGATCCCAATTTGGCCGATGCTCATGGCCAGACACCGCTCTTGTTCGCTGTTGGAAGTGGGTCGCTGAAAGCAGTGCAGTTCCTCCTCAAACGAAAAGATACCGATCCCAATTTGGCCGATGCTGATGGGCGGACACCGCTCTCGTTAGCTACTCGGAAAAAGTATTCTAGAATTGTTGGACAACTCTTAGCACATCGATCACGCACGGTTCTCAGGACTATCCGAAAACCATGGAGTCATTGATAGCAAAACTTCTTTAAGTTTTTTCTTCAACGTACTGTACCCGACGGCATCTACTACTATCCCAGGCCTCCGTGATGAAATCTAGCCCCTTTTGCCCCACCATTTGATTTCGATTAGCAAAGCCAAGGATGATTCTTAAGGCTCTGCCCTGCAGCACACATACCAGGTATTCATCCGGAGAAGGATGCGGTGACAGCCATGACCTGGGGGTATTTCTACTTTTTTAGTCCCTGTTTCTGGAATAGAGGAATTCATACATGCCTCGAAAGGGAAAATATTAGACCTCTGATTTCTAGTCCTTTCTAATACTTTATCATCCCTTTCCTTTCCTTTCCTTTCCTCACTAATTCTTTCCTTTCTAATTCTTTTCCGTAGATTAGTTTACTCTCTCTGTATTTTTTTATGATATCATACCTGTATATTTCTTCACTCAGGTTTCCTCACTTTCTGGTGATTTTTTTTCACATTTTCAAATACAGTTCTGTAGACTACAATACTTTTCTCACAGTATCCCTTTACCTCTTTTTGTACCAACCTCTTCTTCTCATATACTCTTTACCATGCATCGCATGATATTTTGGACTACACCGTAGGATTTTTAACCAGCCGTACCCTACCCACTACCATAGGATGCATAATCCCACCATGGATTTAAAAGCAAAAAGAAAACGCCCAAAGCTGATGAGGACTTGCCGATTATTCGATATCTACAGTATTTAACCCCTAACCCTGCTAGGCATTATTTCGGAGCATGGTTCATCCTATTGAATTGTTGAAAATGACTTATCAAACCATCCCACTGGCTTACTTCTGTGCTATGATAAAAACTTAATTCATCCTCTACAAGCCTGGGAATTAAGAAAAGGTGGTTAAGGTAGGTCCAATGGCATACGTCTACTTTCTTCTATTATTACGAAAACAAATGTAAGAGCACAACATATACTATTGTACTACTATGATATGGTAGTGCTAAAATACATCAACATCTTTGCATTTTTTTCCCTTTCACTAACTTAGATGTCAAAAGACACGATGATACAGCTTTCACTTTTTTTTCTTTTCTTCCTTCCTTCTGCTCGATCCCCCACGCCCGGCAACAATGAGGCATCGCTGACACGCCAGGCGGAAGAGAAGAAAGACAGAAAGAAAGGAAAAAAAAGATTTAGCAGAAGGCTTACACACCGCTCGGCATCTTGAGGGGTACCTTTCTCAGTAGTTTACTTGTATCATACAAAGTGGACGTGGCGGCGGCGCAAACCTTGGTCGAACGATCGAACCGGTAGATTCAACAGCGTACATCCCTCTATTTCCAGGTTGATTGTCTGAACGAATGGAATACCGTATGCTGCTGTCAAAGTACTGTGTAAAGACTTTCAACTTTGTGGCTGCTTTCAACGACAGAAAGGCTTTGCTTGCTTATATTAGAGAATGAGCTCTGAGGGAAAATTATTTTTCTGTTGTGGTATAGAGGTGGATGTATACAGTATCGCGTGCTTAGTAAGTTATCATCACTCACCGGTGAAGTAACATAGCACGATAACTTGGTACGCATTCACGGGAAATGACGTGGTTCGTTGCTTTGGATGCTTGCCGCTTTCGGGAGTGCCCGGAAGCTGGCTGGTATGCAAAGCTTAAGCTTCTCCGATACGTTTATCCCATAAACATGAATGGCAGATACTGCAATCGAAAGTGACATCGAGTGATATGTTATGACGACAGTTATCATTTCTGCAGTCGTAAACGGCGGATAAGAGTGGGGTATGTAGTCTGCTGTGCGGTACGTTGCTGTGTGTGCGACGTAAGCAAACTTGACATCTGGAGGGTCGCGCTGCTGTATAAATACTTGGCGACGGGGATAGGTTCAAGCGATGGGTTGAGAAGCCGGATAAAGCGCGGGAATTGTCGGAGCGGTTAAGAGCTGCTGAAGAGGGGGTTGGGAAGACGGAAGGTGAGGACGAGGCATGGCGCGAGGAGGGAATAAAGCGATGGAAGATGGAGCTTAAGAAGATGGAGGGGGAGTGCGAGACCGAGTTACAATACGCGCGGGGACGCGGGAGCGATGCGAAGATGAGGAGGGGCGAGGTTGGCGAGTTGGAGTTTTCTGGATGAAAAATGCAAGCGTGTTTTTTTTTTTTGGTAAATGGTCACGTTAGAGGCGTTTCGTTGCTTTTTATACTCTTGTTTTGCAGGGGTTTGGTTCGGGGATGGGATTTTGTTAGTGATATCTTGTCATAGATAAATTATTGTATACAGTTCAAGTACTTGAAGGTTTTGTACATCACGGGTTTTGAAGGAGAAGGAGAGTGTGAGTACAATTGCGTAATCTTTGCCTTCCGGGATATATTTCTGTATGGTAAGGTACAGTGCACTCCGCGTCTTCATACACCTACATTACCGTATATACGACATAAGCAAACTTGACATCTGGAGGGTCGCGCTGCTGAATAAATACTTGCTTCTCATCCCGCTTTCTGCCCTCGTTACTCTCTCGCTACTTGACTATTCCAAAACGTGCAGGAAATCATAGTGGCATTCTGGGCTCAAAGCTGGTAATAATTCCGATTTCTAGATGGGTTTTTAAGTATCGTCTCTATTTTCTTTGGCTGTTGGTTTCTGTGATTGGTGAGATATCGTACATATTCTTTCCATCGGGTGCTGGGAGCGCAACAATAGTTGCTAATGAGCGAGTGATAGGCTTTTATCATTAGCATACCGTACTCATACAGAGGTGTGATGGGGCTGTCTAGTTTTCGGTTGCCCTTGGGGTTTGTAATGGTGTCTGGCAATGGGGGTGTCCATTCTATTATTGTCGGAGAAGCTGAAGGTGCAGAGTTTGACAGCCTCGTTTTCAGCACGTGAATGGCTCAGCTCAGTCTTTTTTTCCTCTGATTCGCTGTGCTATACACGCGTGGTGTGGCTTTTCCATCCACAGTAATAATTGGATTGTCTGCGAAATCACAAATCGTGCGCAACACGGTAACCCCGCTTCGCCATAGGGCTCAGCTTTATCATCGTACCGGCCTCCGGAAAGACACCCTCATCATCATCTTTGTCACCTTCGATACTAATATTACCGTACGCAAGCGACTTTAAGCATCATGGACGGTTCTAGAACTGGAAATTTGACTGGGTCTGGAAATACAAACTGTGGAAATGTGGAGAATAGTTACAATAACATTTTGAATAACTGCACAATAACATCATCAGATAGGAAACGTGAGATTCTAGAGTGGTTGTCTTCGTTGGAGCCGCAGGGCAGTCAACAAAATAAAAGACACCAGGATGTTTGGGATAGTAGGGTCGATGGGATCGGGGACTGGCTCCTAGAAACCGACGAATTTCTAAAGTGGCGGGATGGCGAGAATGGGTCTGTGGATCCTACTCTGTTCTGTTGTGGAGACCCGGGAGTGGGAAAGACGCATCTAGGCAGGGTGAACAATTCCTTAGAATTAGGTGTCTGTTGCTAACATGGAGATTAGCTCCCTGGTGGTCGATAGATTGTGTGATGGAATTGGGGGAGACAGTGTATCTGTCGTCTACCTTTATTGCAATTTCCAGACACAAAAATCCCAAGTCACGGCGAATATGCTCGGTAGTCTTCTCAAACAAGTGGTGGGTGGGCTAGATGATATTCCAGTCGAGATTGATTGTGCTTTTCAAAAAGCAAAACAAGGTTCCGATGGCCGAGGTCTTGCGGTTTCCGAAATCCTCCAGTTACTATCGGCGGCCCTCATCTCCCGGAAACGCACTTTTATATGTATCGATGCATTGGACGAATGTGTGACAGAGCATCGGCCCGAATTGTTTCGCTCCTTGCGTTCCACAGTCAGGGATTCACAAAACGTTCGACTCTTTGTAACTGGAAGGCTGCATATTCATGCTGAGCTTAAACAACACCACAGCAGATCTTTACAGGTCGTGCTATTCAAATCAATAAAGGCGGATATTAGAAGATACCTCGAGATGAAATTGCAGGATGATGTATTTCCTGAGGCGATGGACAATGAGCTCCACCAAGATATCATGACAGTAATTCCGGAAATGATATCAGAGATGTATGTATATGAACCTGTCCTGTGTTGCCGCGGCTACTAGTTCTAATATTATATAGATTTCTGTTGGTTTCGTTAAACATCACCGCAATATTGCAAGAGACGACTATCCGGAAGAGAAAAGAGAAGCTCAAACAGATGACTAGTGGTTTAGGCCTCGAGGAGGCTTACACAAATACTCTGGAGCGGATAAAGGAACAGTCTGAGAATCAGTCAAAGCTCGCCATGCAAGCATTGATGTGGATTTCTCGATCTGAGCGGCCATTGCAAGTCGATGAGCTTTGCCATGCCTTGGCAGTGGAAATAGGATCCGCCCATCTGGATCCTGATAATGTTCCATCGGTTCATACTATATTGGGCTGCTGCCTAGGACTTGTCGCTATTGACAAAGAAGCTTCCACCGTGCGACTAATCTACTTTACCCTGCATGAGTATTTACGCGAGCATTCAACCCTCTTCTCGAGTCCTCATGGAACCATCGCAGAGGTTTGTTTGACCTATCTCAACCTCCAGACCATAAAGGACCTATCGCTTCCCTCCTCCTCTGAAGACTTGATAAAAACACCTTTGCTTGAATACGCATCTTGTTACTGGGGGGTTCATGCCCGAATGGGAACCACAGATAATGGAAAAATCCTTGCGGTCAAACTTCTTGATAAATACGACAAGCACATATCGGCTCAGTTGGTTCTTTCAAAGATACTCAATGACGAAAATCTAGGGCTTTGGCCCGCAAAGCGGATTCAACCTGCGGGGTTTACTGGACTGCACGTTGCAGCATTCTTCGGAATTAGAGACATCGCAACTCTGCTACTGAACACCGGAGATTTGGATACGAACGGAAGCGATTTCTTGGGTCGTACACCGCTAATATGGGCGGCTAAGAGCGGGAATGTAGAAATGGTGGAACTACTATTAAATCAAAAAGGCGTGAGCTCGAAGCAGAAAGACAAAGAAGGCCGATCCCCACTCTCATGGGCCGCCGGAAATGGTCACCAGGATACAGTGCAGGTACTGCTCAGAAACGGCTCGGATAATTTCCGCATTGTCGATGCCGATAACCGAACACCACTTATGTGGGCGGCTGAGAGCGGTGAAGAGGACGTGGTGAATCTTCTATTGGAGAAAGACGACAAGGTTGATCGAGTTGACAGCCGCGGTCAGACAGCGCTTACATGCGCCGCTGCGAATGGGCACGAGGGAGTTGTAAAGATATTACTGCAACAGAAAAAGGTCAACCCGGACATCGCAGACCACGATGGACGAACGCCGCTCTCACAAGCTGCCGGGGGTGGGTTTGATGGAGTAGTGGCACTGCTGCTGAAGCGGAAGGAGGTCAATCCCAATGCGAAGGACAAGAGATATGGCAGAACACCACTATCCTGGGCTGCCGGCAATGGATATGTGCTAGTAACCAAATTGCTACTCGCGCATGCTGGGAATGACGCGGAGCTGGTGGACGAGAAAGGCCGAACACCGTTCTCGTGGGCTGCCCAGTACGGGCATGAAGAGGTAATGAAGGTGCTGGTAGAACAGGCCGGGGTCAATCCAGTGACCAGAGACATCAACGGCCGGACGCCAATTTCCTGGGCTGCCGAGCACTGGCACGGGGAGCCCTGTATCCCTCACATAGAGGAGTCTGGTGTCGGTCTCGATTTACCGGATAACGATGGCCGAACACTGCTCTCGTGGGCTGCTAGCGGTGGAAATCTTCGTTTGGTAAAATATTTAATAAACCGCAAAGATATCAACCCCAGCTTGGCAGACAGCAACGATGGAACACCACTCTTGTGGGCTGCTCAATGTGGCCAAGAGAGGGTAGTGTTGATACTATTGGAATGTCACAATGTCAACCCCGATGTTAGAGATAAAACTGGTCGGACACTGCTCTCGTTCGCTGTTGGAAGTGGGTCGCTGAAAGCAGTGCAGTTCCTCCTCGAACGAAAAGATACCGATCCCAATTTGGCCGATGCTGATGGGCGGACACCGCTCTCGTTAGCTACTCGGAAAAAGTATTCTAGAATTGTTGGACAACTCTTAGCACATCGATCACGCACGGTTCTCAGGACTATCCGAAAACCATGGAGTCATTGATAGCAAAACTTCTTTAAGTTTTTTCTTCAACGTACTGTACCCGACGGCATCTACTATCATCCCAGGCCTCCGTAATGAAATCTAGCCCCTTTTGCCCCACCATTTGATTTCGATTAGCAAAGCCAAGGATGATTCTTAAGGCTCTGCCCTGCAGCACACATACAAGGTATTCATCCGGAGAAGGATGCGGTGACAGCCATGACCTGGGGGTATTTCTACTTTTTTAGTCCCTGTTTCTGGAATAGAGGAGTTCATACATGCCTCGAAAGGGAAAATATTAGACCTCTGATTTCTAGTTCTTTCTAATGCTTTATCATCCCTTTCCTTTCCTTTCCTTTCCTTTCCTCACTAATTCTTTCCTTTCTAATTCTTTTCCGTAGATTAGTTTACTCTCTCTGTATTTTTTTATGATATCATACCTGTATATTTCTTCACTCAGGTTTCCTCACTTTCTGGTGATTTTTTTTCACATTTTCAAATACAGTTCTGTAGACTACAATACTTTTCTCACAGTATCCCTTTACCTCTTTTCGTACCAACCTCTTCTTCTCATATACTCTTTACCATGCATCGCATGATATTTTGGACTACACCGTAGGAGTTTTAACCAGCCGTACCCTACCCACTACCATAGGATGCATAATCCCACCATGGATTTAAAAGCAAAAAGAAAACGCCCAAAGCTGATGAGGACTTGCCGATTATTCGATATCTACAGTATTTAACCCCTAACCCTGCTATGCATTATTTCAGAGCATAATTTATCCTATTGAATTGTTGAAAGTGACTTATCAAACCATCCCACTAGCTTACTTCTATGCTACGACAAAAACCTAATTCATCCTCTACAAGTCTGGGAATTAAAAAAAGTGGTTAAGTTGGGTCCAATGGCATATGATACCTCACTTCTTCTATTATTACGAAAACAAATGTAAGAGTACAACATATACTATCGTACTACTATGATATGGTAGTGCTAAAATATATAAACATCTCTGCATTTTTTCCCTTTCACTAGATATCAAAAGACACCATGATACAGCTTTCTCTTTTTTTTTCTTCCTTCCTTCCTTCTGCTCGATCCCCCACGCCCGGCAACCCTGAGGCATCGCTGGCACGCCAGCCGGAAGAGAAGAAAGGAAGAAAGGAAGAAAAAAGTTTAGCAGAAGGCTTACACACCGCTTAGCGTCTTGAGGGGTACCTTTCTCAGTAGTTTACTTGTATCATACAAAGTGGACGTGGCGGCGGCGCAAGCCCTGCTCGGACGATCCAACTGCACACCCTTCTGATCTCCCAGGTCACTTGTCTGAACGAATGGGATACCAGTGTGCTGCTGTCAAAGTACTGTACTGTGTAAATACTTTTAACTTTGTAGCTTCTTTCAACAACAGACTTCGCTTGATTATATTATATCAGAGAACGAGCCCTGAGGTGAATTACTTTCTGCTGTGGTATAGAGGTGGATGTATACCGTATCGCATGCTTGGTGAGTTACTATCACTTCCCGAAATGACCTAGATTTGTTACCTCCGTTACTCGCCTCTTTCGGGGATGTCCGGAAGCCGGCTGGTATGCAGAACTTAAGCTTCTATGATACGTTTATCCCACCAAGATGAATGGCAGATACTGCAATCGAGTGATATGTGATGATAACAGTCATCATTTCTGCAGTCGTACACGGCGGATAAAGCAGTAGGAGCATTAGCAACAGGCAGGTGACTAGGAGAAATACAGTGCAAGTGCCGTAATGCAAATTTTCGGCATATGTGACGTTTATGGAGACAGGAGTGGGGATGTGTAGTCTACTCTTCAATTTGCAAGTTGAAGGGAATTCATCAATATAAACATGTGCGCATAGAAGTAATATTATGTTTTGTAAGAATATAGAAGGAAATTCTTATAATAATTATTATCGGAATGAACTGATTCTCCCCCGGGGAGCGTTGAATTTGGGTTAATATGACAGTGCCAGGTTCAGGGGATCACTCGTATGGCGGAAATAAAAGAGTGAAAATTTTACTCACTCTGTTTGTTTTAAATTCTTGGTTTGTTACGGGGTTGGTGGCTGCTGACGTGTACTGGTACAGTAAGTTACAACTGTTGCTGTGGTGGTGGTCGGTGATCGGTGATCGGTGTGAGTTCTTGAAGTTAGGTTTGGGTTGAGGTTTGTTGGTTACCTGCGGAGGCTTGAGGGAGGGTTTGACATGGTGGGGTGGTTTATGGTGCTCGGGTTGGAGTTGAGGTGTTGGTTCGTGGGTGAAAGTGGCGGATTTGAGAAGCGGGGGGGCAGAGCTGGGATCAAGAATGATGTATTATGGCAGCGATATGGTGGTGATGAAGAGGGGAGAAAAAGCAGAGATAATTTAAATCTATGCTCTGGGGAGGTATATTTGTTTGCATCTAAGTTATGCCCCCTATGAGCCGCAGTGTGCGAATACTCTTCACTACATTTTCATACGGGGGCCTTGATTATCGTACTGTAGTTAGTAGCCTGTCCGTTTCTACCTTCCCATAGAACTATTCGTTTTCTAGCATATCCGTAAGGCACACTCAAAATCGAAAATTCATATCACATGGAATCTAGGAGTCAATACTTCAACGTCGCTCCCCCCTTGCCGCACAGCCGCAGGTAGCGGCGGCATTCCCACCGACACGTACACTAGCGTATCTTAATGTATCACCAAGAGATAACTACCCGCGCACTCAAAAAAAAAAAAAAAACGCGCGTGGTAATTTTGTGTGGAGGTTGATATAGCCAGGTTATTTAGTACGGTAGCTTAACTTTGTTCCCTACCGTAGCATAACCTTTGTACTATATCTCACCACTAGTCTCAGGCAAATCATGTCACCGCCATCGCGCGCTCGTTCACAATTTACGAATCAATAAGTTACAGCAGTAAATATCGTCGGCTAACAAAACCAAGTTCTTAAATGTGGCGGTGCAGTGCAGTGCAAGACATTACGTTAATGCGATGGAAATTACCAACCTAGCACGCGTCTGGTCATGAGACCCGATCTCTCGTGCTGAGTCTAGGAGGATAAGTTTGACGAGAAAGAAAGGAAAATACAGTAAAAGAAAAACCCCCGAAATAGTGTACGGTAAATCAAAAGCCCTACTACGGTACTACCGTGTGTGGACTGATGATGATCGTCCAGTTCACAAAATTACACCACAATGCCAACCCCTGAAAAAAAAAAAATCGACACGGTAAGGTACGGTGCGGTGCGTGCAAGGAGTATGATACATCAAATCCCGTCGGACCGCCCCGTAAGGTCTGTCCCGGGGATTATTGTGCGCGCCGCATGCATGAATGCACTTGACGCCAGTATGTGGTGCGTACCGTCGCGGCTTTGACGACGGGCTTCGGTGGCACCGTACAACGCATGTGCCTTAGCTGGCATTGACACTGCTAGAAAAATAGTTTTTTTCTTCAAAGCGAAGGGATGGACAGAAGGTTTTTGTTATCAACATGAGTGGGCGAGAGGGGGGGGTAGATGCGGTATGGTATTAACCGCTTGCTGGCTGTCTGTTGAAATCAGATGGCCGGGGAGACCTGATGTAGCCTGCTACGGCCTACGCGGAGAGCAGGTGAAAGTCTCCGGAAGAGCAATTTTTGGTAGAGATACAGCACTATGGCATTTAATGTTCCGTTTATAGGCTCAAGTCTTGAATTACTCTCTTGCTTTGTAAAAAAAACACATTGGAGGCTGTTGTTAGCGCACTGCAGCTATATTTCTGGC
Organism: Choiromyces venosus 120613-1; assembly: GCA_003788595.2. Classification (NCBI taxonomy): domain Eukaryota; kingdom Fungi; phylum Ascomycota; class Pezizomycetes; order Pezizales; family Tuberaceae; genus Choiromyces; species Choiromyces venosus. The sequence goes on from ML120374.1 coordinate 340,048, forward strand.
AAAATTGTAGACAAGTGAGTTTTAGCTAGTTCCAGTAGCGGCAGGAATCAAGAAAAGCGACCCTTCTGCCATAAGTACGGTGCTCATTGTATAAGAAGCAAATTCATCAGCATCTTTATCAGAAGGTAATAACTCCTCCTCCTCCAAACCTAAATCCTAGGTGGGCTGCTGTAATCCTCCTACATGCCAATCCTGTAAATCTTCCATGAACTACATTATATTAATTCCTTTAGGTGATATTTCCATATCTCAAGTTCTGTCAATAGGTAAGGAAAGCTAAATGGTAGAAAAAGAGTACACAACTACATCCTGATGGATAAGACAAAACCTCTCCCAGGCTTCTCCTACTGCCCATGTTGTCATAACCTGTCTTTGACCTATTTTACTTTTACCCAGGTGGTCCTTCTGCAGTATTACTTCAAGTTCAACTTCCTTCTTGTCAATTATCTCCTGTATTTATAAGTAGTATATAATATTAGTACTTTGTATAAATAAATAAAGTAATAAACGAAAAAATAAACAATTATAGTAACTAAAAAGAAATTATTGTAAATATCTTTAATAAGTCCTTGAAAGGATGGTTGACAGAAATATCAAGTGGCTGTACTATTGTAGTACCACCTGCAGGTATTACTGGTAGTATGATATGGTAGACTTTAAGACTGTCTAAAACATTAGCTGTCTTATACTCACCAAAGAGGTTCAAAGCTAACCACTCAGGCAGGTCTTCCAAGGTGAGCTACCAGATGCTTCTCAATCCACCCCTCCATATTCTGAGAGTTGGTATATGCTGTATGATTAAATTTAACTTTAAACTATGGGTCACAAAACTTTATTTCTCCTAGTATACTTGTACCAACTCCCTTTCCTTTGAAGAAAATTAGCAGCAGTACTCATGTTCCAGTGTTTGTAAAAACAGTTAACTGGAGTGTGACCTGCCACTTATCCTACCCACTTGTAGCTCATTAATCTATATAGTTCTAGACTCTATTGATTTGTATATCTAAGTAAAAACTCAAATAAGAGAAGTGTTTGGTCTATATTGTATATCTGTACAAGCTGATATCATCCAACTGCCTCTACCATATCACTCAGTCTATTTTTATTATCAGGTCAAACTTGAAAATTGAGCAGAGATGAATTGAGCCTAAGACAAAATAGCAGTATATGAGTCTGCCAGTACTTTACCAGCTTTATTCATACTGACTTACAGTGAAATATTAGTATACCAACCAATAAAACCTATTTCATAATTGTAAATTAATATGTATTGATTGATATTTATTATGTATATGGAAATAGTATAAATAGTTAATTAAAATCATAATAATTATCATTAGACTATCTATTTGAGAAGTGGAAAATCTCTCTCAGAGAGTAAGTTATCATTAAAGCTTTGAATGTAACCTGAAGCCATCCTATCAAATAATTTTTCCTATCTTCTTCCTTTCTATAAAGTCATCATATAATAGTTTTTCCATTTTTAACCATCTCCTTTTTGCTACTTGATTTTGCCACTAAGTACCAAGAAACCCAAATAACTCCTTTCTTCCTTCCCTCATAAAGTAAGAATCTTGAATCTTTATACAGTTTCTGCTGCTGTGATCTTTCAAGTAAGAGTGGACCCTCAAGGCATAGTTGTATATTAGAGGTACAATAGGATATAGTGCTTGCATCATGTTGTATATTGCTTCTTTGTATTTGCTATAGCTGATAGAAAGCATAATAGTTTAAATATAATATCTATTCATCGAGTCTCAGGATGCTTTTGCTTTTGAGACCTATAAAAGGTTTATTGGGTCTATAGACTCAATGATATCATGTGAAAAAGATAAAGAAGCTACAATTATTGATTGTATTAAACTTGTTTGTATTTAAAAAATACTATCTACACTATATACTTTACATGCTCTACTTTTAATACTTTACTGTTGACCAACTATCACTCAACATTGAATTCACATGATTGCAGCTGCTATTACCTTGGCACTCAACATGGTTCAGCTTACGTAACATGAATCATAATTTAAATTAACCTCCTAGCACACCATTCTCTTAGATGAGTTAATATGGTAGTACAGTTACGCCTCATTATAATGAAAGCCAAGAGAACAATTTTTTCTTTTTGTTATAACGAGATTCCATTACAGTGAATAATGAGGAGTTTGTGAATGTTAGTAAGCAAATGGTGAGGGAGGAAAGAAGGAACTGGATCCCTTGTTTACTCATGAATTTCATAGCTTTGAAGTGTAAATACTCTCACCAAAGAGGTATTGTAGACCAGCAAATATTTGAGAGGTAGGATATAAGATTTTTATGACCTCTAAGAAGTCTGGTCAAGAACTTGAAGAAATCTTCTACTCATACAGCCACACCCATATAACACAAGACCCGCAAATCAAAGGAGGTGATGGAGATGTGCTCCACCAAATATGCACAAAATTACACCTTTAGTCAGCATCTTTTTCCTTATAGCAAGACCAATTTGTATGCAGGCAGGGGGGTAAAATCTGAAAATTCTTTACAGATCCATTACAGTGTGTTCTCTACTATGTATTTCATTATAACAAGGAAATTTGTATGGGGAATTTGAGCTCTGGAAGGCAGGTTTCGTAATAGTTAATTCTTCAGTACAAAGAGGTCCATTATAACGAGGTGCGACTGTATGTAAATCACGATACGATAGCACCCGGGGAGTACACTATAAGCCGGAAAACTATTTCTTCTGATCCTATACAAATCTCTATGACGACAAAGGTTATGTTTTCCTATTTTTACCCCCGAGTATAATAGCCACCATGCAGGTACCGTACCCTACAGGATTTTCCCTGTATTTAAGATAAATCTAGGGACTTGAACAAAAAGTACTGTACCCTACCACTCCCAGGCACCCAATACCATAGCGGTCTTAGCGGCAAGACTGCTCTCCCACCCTCTCTCTTCCCTCTTGCTATCGTATCTTAAATGTGATGTGAGGCGGTTCACCAAATGTGACATGACCACCCGATCCCTCCCAGCCATACATTACCCGCCGGAGCGGGTCCGCCAAGCGAAGCAAGGGGTTATCCGCGTGGTAACATGGCGCATGCAGGAACCAATCAAGCGCTACCTTATCCTCTTTTTTTTTTTTCTCCGTTTTTTTCCCTACTCCCCCCCACCGGCTTTCTCGACACGTGTGAATGGGAACAAGGGTGGGGCTTTTCAGGTACCCGAAATTTACAAGTTACCGTACTGGTATGTAGAGCCCGAACACAGGGATTAAAATTCGCAAGGCAAATTGTCTGTGCGTGTCTGAGCGCCCTTACTAAATTCGAACTCAAACGTTCTGGTTCTTCATGCCAGTAACCTGTACAGTACTAGGGGGTGAGCATAAGTGAGGCGATTTCGGTTTTTACTGGCCAAAATTTGGTGGGTGTAACCGGACGAAGAGCAAAACTTGGCTCTTTTTTTTTTGCAGGTGGAAAAAATTCAGGCGAACCCTCTACTCCTCATGCCACAGTGGCTCACACGATATACTTCTCTCTGAGTGGCCGAGGTGGGTTAAAAGCCAATCACACCTCCTTCGCCTCACTTACCCTCAAACCCCTGTACATACTTATGAGGTATTGGTGGCTTAGTGCCATGAGCATTGTATAATGCCTGGTTTAACTAGTATGATTCCAGTATGTCGTACCCGCGCTGATCGGTACTCAGGTTTTTAAGTTTTGATGAAGATGACAACGGCAGCCTATGGGCTGAGGACGAGTGAAGATTGGGCGTTAGGCGGCCAGCACCGGTGTCATACAAGTTTTCAGAAGGAGGGAGCTATGACCAGGTACAGTATCGGGATATCGTGAGTTGTTGCTCAGGGAACGGAAGATGAATTTTGGGGGTAATTAGTTCAAGTTAGTTATTCTGATATCGGGGGCATTGACGTGGGGAGGCGTTTCGGCTGGTGTGGTGGGATATTTGGTACTGGTTGCAGGAGGTCAGGCGGTCGGTTAATAATATGGATAATTATAGCCGTCAGTAATGATCTTCACTGAATAGTCTATCTGCTTGTTGAAATAAGATAATGTATGACAGAAAGAAAGAAAGAAAGAAAGTGAGAAGAATGAAGCAAATCAATAGTCACGATATTGTCTCAACAATCCCAGCCACCCTACTTCCTCTCAAGAGAGAAATCCAGGGAATTCGCCTTGTATGCTATGTTATGCGATGTAGATCCGAGATACAGCGTATGATATGACAATGTCGCCGACAGGATAATGTCGCGAGTGGCAAATTAGGTTGTGGCTACTAAGAGTAAATCCCGCTTACTTAATAATAGACTTGGTTTATCAACAGACGCGACATTATCCTGTCGGCGACATTGTCATATCACACTCTGTATGATATTGTTGGTGTTTCAAGCTCTCTTTTATTTTTTTCCTGGACAGTAAAGCAGCCTCTCTAGAGTACAATAGTACAAGCGGAGCTTTACCGTAAAAACCGAAATACCGTAAAAACTCTTGAAATTCGCTATCAGATCATCAGCGGGAATCAGCCCATCAGCCCACGATAGGTTTAGTTTGACATGTTAACAGAATTGCGAATACCAATTAACGAGATCCAACACGACCGGTAGGCCGATCTTATACTGTGTTGTGAAACACTAATCCTTCTCAGGAGCCTTTGACTCAGAATTCGGAGATTACAGGGCTGCAGGAGATAGTGAATTTCAAGAGTTTTTATGGTAATTGAGAATCTCGCTAGATCGTTGGATTTGCCTCTCCTGGCAAGCAGTAGGCTGTAAAAATTCACCTGCCACGAAAGGTATCGCAACCATCCCTATCAACCATTCAATTGAGATACAGCAGAATATGTCAAGAATTTAAGTAATATAAGTCATATTTAGATACAAGAGAGACAATAGTTTACTACTAGTGCATAGGACCACCTCCTTGCTTAAGATAGTTAATAATACATATTGGCATACCATCAATAATACTATAAATTCTCTCCTATGACAATGCTTCCCATACCTCCTCTGCTAATCCAATTAACTCTTCCTCACAATGAGGGATTATTTGCCTCCTCCAGACTACCTTCCTATAGTTGGCTTTGAATATACTCCAGACATTCTGGATCAGATCAAGGTCAGTGAGCAGGATGGCCAATTCATTTTCACAATACCAAGCTTACAACAATTATACTCAGTATAGTAAGAAGTATGATATGAAGCAACATTCTCAATGGTTTGAGCACCTGTACTAGCCTCTCTATATAGTGGCAAAAGGTATGCTATTAGGATTTTGTGAATGTACTACTGAGAATTGAATCCTAAATAATCACTATCTTTTTTTTATTTGTTTTCTGTTCATTTTTCACATAGGAACAAGTAGTGTATGGTGACTGTATGTAAAACCAGCCCAGAAGCCCACTATGACGTTCTCTCCAACAAAGGTGAGTTGTAGATTCTTTGAGTCATAAGTACCTTCTGGTCTGGAAACTCGTCAGACCTTTCACTGGTAGCCAGTACCTACTTAGAGCTGAAGATAAACTTCATCAGTATAGCAATGCTTCCTCCAATCAATAACTTTCCAAATGTGTTGCTCCCTACACCATCTCTTTCTTTGCTTTTGATTATGCAGTCCAAGCTATAGCTTATGTCAAGCAAGATAAATATGTCATTTCATACTGCATAGGTATTGACCCAATGTGTCAGGTCCAATATTTAATTGCGATTTACATAAAAGTTCTTTCATTGTTGCACATGGTCAAGCATCAGAGAGCCTCAAAAGGTATCATTTATCATGGTCGCAGAGTTTTGCTTGTCATCCAATGCAGTGTGATTGAGAGTTGATGTCTCCATACAATATCCAACATTGATAGATTTCAGCAACTTGGATGTGGAGAACACCTATTTCTGCTCTGATTTGGCAAAAACTCATACTGACTATATATAGTTTGATTATTTGAACCTTCTCGTTTATTGTGATTTTGTGTCACTTTTCGGTCACTTGGTCCCATGGCATCATGGAATGGAGTTTGTGTACAGGGTTGTGATTGTTGGGCTGTGTTACACAAAGTGGCAGGTGAATTTTTACGGCCTACTGCAAGGTCCATTGTTTTTTTTCTTTTTATTTGTCTCAGGGCTGAAAGGCAATCTCTTCGCTGTGTTTTCTTCCCTAATCCGAAGGGGGAAATTCTGGACGTCTTAGCGTGATTCTCAATTATTTCGGTTTTTACGGTACAGTACCGGCACCGTATCCAAAGCTCCATCCGGATCTAAGGCCAGAAGGGTGCTCTACCATATCACAAACCCAATAACCAAACCTCCAAAACCTCCAAACTTGGAAAAACAAGAGAAAGAAAAGAAAAAAAAATGATCTGTTGGTTTTTTTTGGTGTTCGCTTTTAATTAACCCCGGTTAACGTATTCCACGCGATAGCGAGCGCCCGGCATAGCGAGCCATCCATCCATCCAAATGCAAATAAGGTTTCATACTAGCCACTATTTAAAACTCAACTGAGGTTCAACCAATTACTTTGCCCAAACTTGCAGATGGCTTGCTATGCCGAGCCCTCGCTATGACGTGGAATACGGTACACCACAACATTCAAAACCCACCACCGATCTTAAAAAAGAAGAACCCAAAGCAAAGGACCGACGGAAGAAACCTTTTTGTTTTCTTCCCCTCTCCTCACCTCGCTTCTATTCTCCCATGAATGCTCTTAGTTTGTTCTCTTCAAGCTATGATACTAGTACAAATACGGTATCTGATAATTACCAAGCCCAGTACCAAACCAACATCTCATATGCGCTTTCATCTCTATCAAGATGTGTTTATTTATTTAGTTTTTCTTTTTCAAAGAACGTGGATAGAGAGACATTTTCTCGTCAAGAGATTCGCAAATCTATAATTTAATTCTCCGTACGCTGGCGAGGTTGGCAGATTGTCTGCGGTGGCTCGCAATCTTCGGCGGTCTCCCGTGCGTGCCGTACCGTACTGATAGCACCAACCGCTGGGACTCCCGCTGCGGCTAGTTCACTCGGGTACGGATGTTAGTGATGAGACGGACAGGGGGTTTGAAGTCGAGGCATTTATTACCATCAGAGGTAAAAGATGATCTAATTTGGTAGTGATAATGCTAAGAATGGTAAGAAGCTTTGACATTTTGAACCCCTGTCCGTATCATCACTTACGTCCATACCCGAGTACAGGTAGGAGATGAGACATGGTAGATCGGTACCGTTTCATGTACGGTACTGAACCGTAACCTAGCGGTTGAACTGGTATTTTTAGACTATACTGGACTGGATGGGGGCCAGCATTGGTTCGACCTGCGATCTTGCTTTTCTGGAGTACCCTACCCGCTCCGTTGCCGGTCGGCGATTTAGAAAATAAAATAAAGGAAAGGAAAGGAAGAGAAAAGAAAGGGAAGGGAAGAAGGGGGGTGGGGGAGAAAATGGTCTACGATAGAGTGGAGCCGATTTGTTGATTGCGGCTGACATGTCATAAGTCATCACTCGACTGATCGGCTGATGATTCTGAGAGGCCTAAAAGCGGGTATTTGGAGGCAATGGGGAGTCAAATCTTGCTCAACAGAGTACGGTACTGTACTGTAGATGTTCCATAAACCCTTCGCACCGACCCAACCACCACGAAATCTGTATAATCTTTTGTGTGAAGCTGATAGGATGTCTTTCCAGCAAGTCATAGCACCCCTGTAAACAAAAACACGCGAAGGATGAACCGTCTCTTTTACCCTGCGCAAAGTGGAAGTAATTTGTAAAATCTTTTTCATGGGGTCTTAGCACATCATGTGCAAAACTTACAAGAAGGCTATGATCTTTTTTTCACACAAAGCTGGGACAACATTTACGAGTATGATAGAATAGCATCTTACTAACCGGTAACTAGTGTTTAGCATTTATCCGGCTGATCAACGAAGGGCTAAACAGAGAGTTGAGTAGTGTCTAGATTTCTTAATTGATGTATTGCTTGAAAAAAACAAAAAACGCCCCATTCTGTTCCATTTGTAGTGTCATTTGGTGGCCATGTGAGCAAGCTGTGCAAAAGCCATAACAGCCACTACCACCGAGCTTGACACCTAGAATTTAATTATCTACTCGAGTGTCGTAAGACGTATTCTATAGGCTGTTTTTCTTGAGATAAAATAAAATTGATCCAGCGATCGATCACTCAGGTGACAAGAACTAAGGATTATTGAGAGTTATTAATATGTCTGCGAGCTTTACTTTGTTAAAACCTATGATTGACAGCACGCAGAGCGTCCTTAATACCCGAGGTCCACGAGCTGGCAGCCATTTGCCAGGCTATGGGCGGAAGTTAGGGCTCCAGGATGGTGTGTCTATAGCCTCTAGTGGGTGGCTTTTCTCAAGAGACTCATAAAAAAGAAATCTCAGGACGCCTCAACGAAGGATTTAAGGATTGTTCCATGGTAATCTATCGCTCTATTTAGCTCTCCGCCGCTTGTAATGCACTAGCCAGATTGTTATTGATTGATTGATCCTCCGTGGGAAGTTATCTAGGCCCTGGTTGGTCTAAGACTACTAATGTTATGCGATAACGATAGTCTTTTTTTTCTTTTTCTTTCTCTCCTTCTCATTGGTAGCTTGTTGGTTCATAAACTCGGCCTATTAAGTTATTAGTCGAGATAGGTAACTCCAAGTCAGTCCGTCACACACTCGCCAACCTTTTCAAAAACAAGCCTTCCAGTATACCTTACACAGCCAGTTGGGAATAAAGCATTAACCCCCTCCACTCCAAATAAGACAAACCTCGCCGTCTACGTCATGATGGAAAGTTCGCGATAGATAAAATAGGTTGGATAGCTAATTACCTAGCCATAGTCTCAAATATATCGTTTGTCCCTCAACTACGTACTCAACTGCAAGGGGCATCTTGATCATGGCAAAGTACAGTACGTAATCCCATAGGTTTTGTTAGCAATTTACACTATCCGAGCACAATAGCTCCGCCATGGGCAACTATACACTAACACTCCTTGATTCCGGAGGTAAAAAAGTAGGAGGTTCGGGGCGGGTGCTCTAACGTTGCGGGAGTGTATACTATGGTTATCGCAGGCGTATGATATTTCATGATTTGATTCGCTTGGCCATTCATTTTACACCAGAAACACTGCTTTTTTTTTTTAGCTTTAGAACACACGCAAAAGTTGCTCAATTAAACCTATCTTTTTTTTTGCTGAGTGATAGAACTTGCTATTGCAATGAATACACCTGAATTTAAACGATGGATCACATTTGGTTTTCTTTCCAATTTGGTGTGGTTTCGGTGTGTTGTGACGAGCGAGGTACGATGGGCGACCAACGAAGAATTATGTCATCGAACTATACCGGCACGTATCAACATTTTGGAGTTGTGGCTAGCTTAGGGCTTGGCGGTTGCCAGGTCACGCTTGGGGTAAGTTACCGCGCTGCCTCAGTTAGCCACGCGCTTAACAATTGTCGTGGATTGGTGTTTGGGTGCGCCCTTACTGTTGCCGAGGCGATAGGTTAGTTGAGAAGATAGACAGGCGCCGCCCGGTCTGGTTTATCGCTGGCAATGGTCGGTTGAAGTGTGGTTCTCTCGACGGTCTCAGCGTCACTAGAGGGGTTCCTACTTTCTCATGTTCCAAATAAACTTCTGGATACACGTATTATGAGAAAATAACCACGGTATCGTGACTGTGCATGTGGAAACGTACCCTTCGTCTACATACAGCGGCTCGATCACCCCCATCCGGTACTAGAGTTCTTATTCTACCAGTAGACAAACCCAGAAAAACAAGTAGAATGAGCCCCTTTTTTGTTTCTCCCCCTACATCTGATAATACTCTAAACCAAGGTCCACGTAGAAAGTAGGGCTATTATTATCTTTACCTACAAAAAAAAAAAAAAAAAACTAAAGCCAAGGTATCACGACATATCCACTTCAGGATTTCCAAGGTTAAATTGAAGTCTCTTCACACTTTGTTTTTTTTTCTCCCTAGAGAGAAGAGAGGCGAGGTAGAGTGATCTGTTCGGTTTTCGTCCCAGAAGTGATGATATCGCCTTCCCTCGCCCGGTCTGTAGCTTGACAATGATAGTTTACTCCTGCAGCCACAGACTAGGATTTGTTTCAAGTGCTTACCGACAATACTCGGGATCCGAGGTAAATAGTAGTACAGTAGAAAGAAGAGGGGAAAGGAAAAGAAAGGGAAAGGAAAAAGAACAAGGAAGAAAAAGAAGGAAAAGAAGGAAAAGAAAAAAAGCAGTAGGTTTTTTTTTTTTTTTTTTTTAATCGATGGTGATACCGTAATTTGTATTTTTAGGTTATTACTCCACTGGATTCTTCGCGGCCCGACGATAGGGTAACAATAACCGGGGATGTAGAGTACCTGCGTCCTCAAGTAGCGTAGGTAGATAAGTAAAAGTTGGTAGGTAGGGTAGATAGATACGATGGTCATCAGTCGTTGGTCATTGGGGCTCGCCCAGTGTAAATATTGTAGTAAAACGTCTTATCACCCTGGTCACGCCACACACCGTCACTCCAATGAAGTAGGTGAGTGAGTGAGTGAGCCTTTCGAATCTACCTTTCAATCATACGGCTCTTTTTTCTACTGACTGACTTACCTTACTTGCTTGCTTGAATACCCGTATTTATTCGCAACCGAGCCAACAAGAGTGCACCGGGCCCGCGAACTCGCCACACTTTAAGGAAACAACGAGGGGTGATTGGACATATCTTCACTAGCGCGAATCCGACTTGCACGGGTAAATACGGTATTGTACTGACCGCGTAAAGTGGCTGGGTTAGACTAAACCCCCCATAACCAACTGCAGTTTCCGAAACCTTCACTGTTCAGCTTTAGTCTGCTGTGCCGGTTGAGAGTAGATACCGTACAGTACAGTGCTGCTTGATGGCCATAATATATTGTAGTTATTCTCTGGTATCGGACCGTGGTGGGGTTAACTGAGTAAGTTACCTACCACGATTAGTGCACCTAAGTAGGCGAAGTCTGCTTGAGTTCCCCTTCTGCATGCTTTTCTCTCGTGGTTGCTTGGAGGGTGCCCCGTTTAGTCATATAACCGCGCCACGGTGGCGAGAAAGTGGTACATCTATTGCCGGCAGCAACGTAACTTAACTTATGGTTGATACGAAGAAAGGATCATAACCAATACCAATCATCAATGCATGATGGGATGGTTTTTTTTTTAATGTGTGGGGACGAAAGGAGGGTATGTATGATACCTTAATGTCTGCGCCCAGTAAGTTACTGACCATACAAATTAAGTTACTTGGGCTTGGATTTTATTGTGGTTGCAACGGTAAATACAACGTGGCTGATTGGCCTAGGACCGTTGGTCACAGTCGGTAATAACGGTAGGAGTGTGAGATTGAACGGGAAGTCTACTCAGATGTATGATGAGATAGGCAGCAAAGGGACACAACTAAAGGCAAAGTATTGTAACTCCAGATCCGATCTGTGCGCCGCCCTCCCGGGAGACATCCTTGGATGGCCAAGAACGGTGCGTCTTAGACTGGGGTGAGGACATGCTGGGGAGTTAGCTGTGTATGGTAGTGGTATGATGGTAGGGGTGGGTGGGAGTGGTTGTAAAGCTTGGAGGACCAGTGTGAGTAGTCCTGGGTTGACTTACTTTTTTGATTTTTTTTGATACATCACAGGATGCGATTAGGAGTATAAGAATCCTTAGTGGCCCTCGGGAAGGAAGGAAGAAATAAGATACCCAAGCACTAGCAACTTTAGGACTACTACCACTACTACTGCTGCTACTACTTTGATTACACTTCTTCATCTATTACTATCTGGTATTACTACTTAAGTAGACTTACCTCTCAGACTTCTCTCCTTTTTACTCCCTATCGCACCACAGTTCTCATTCGTTCCTCCGTCAAAATGTCCTCCTCCAACAATAACTCTTACCAACAAACTCACTTCCCCCTCGCCCCTCCCGTCCAGTACGCCAATTCCAACGACCAAACCCCTCCTACTCCAAACACCCAGAATTTCGATAACTCCCTCCCCACCGCCCCAACCCCCCCTCCCTCCCCCACTGCAGCTGCACCCAACCCCCAAAGTCCCCTTGACCAATTCTTCGCCAGATATCCCACCTTTACGCCAACCCCGACTAACATCATACCCCCGACTCGGTGGAGCATCCACCATGATTTCGCACGGCTCTGCGAGCACAAGCAATGGAGACAGCGCAGCCGTGCACAGGGCCGTGCATGGGCCAGCTTCCGCCAGGCACTCATAAACGAATTCAACTATATGTTCGGCATAGATGACAACAACCTCGAGAACTGGCAGAGATTATGCCGAGTCGTGGGTGTTCCCGAGGAAAGGATTCCGGAGACTATCACACAGTGTAAAAAGGTTTTCTCCCCCCACCATATTACTAAATACCGAGCTAATGATGTATGTAGGCACTATCTACGATTCACGTAAATTTGATCGACCTCATCGAAACCCGCTACCCAGGCCGCAACACACCGCGGAGGTTCCCGACCTTGACCGCCTTGGGAAACTATACTCGCCAAACGGGAAAATTCTTTCCCCGTGAGGCCGGTAGCACGGGAATTCTGGGAAGACTCCTCCGGGAATTGCATAGGCAATAGAGATAGTTCTAAGCTACGCTTGGGCTGATCTTTGGTCGCCGAATGCCGCGGTAACAAAAAACTGCGATGGTGGAGGCTCTATTGGGATTATTTGAGACTCTGCGTATTAGGTTGCAAGTAGGAGGACGGTGACTGGGGGGGATGGTGTGGTCTCGATATTGACGGCCTGGGGAAGTCTACACGCTGAGTGCTGATCGCCACTTTCTGGGCTGTGGCTGTATGCGGAGTTTGGGGGGATGCCTTCGTACGGGTGTGCTGTTGGGAGGTATGGAAGCCGTTGGGTGGATGGCGCTAGGCGGATTAAAAGGCGGATTTCTTTCTTTCTTTCTTTCTTTCTTCAGAGATTACTATTCTCTACTCTACTCTACTCTACTCTACTCGGTCTTTGAGGAAATTATCCTCCAATTTTCGTTCTTTGAGAACTTTGTCTGTCGCTTATTTTTTTGCGTTCTTGTTTTTTCACTTCTTCAAGTCGCTCGTTCGACCTGCTGGTTGGTTTGTTGCTTTATTTTTATTATGGGATCACTTTGCATCTGGACGCTCGTTTTTTTACACTCCGATCGATCAAAATACACTCGTTTATCTGCTGTCAAAACTTTACTTTTATGCTTTGTCTTACATTGCCGTGCATATAACCCTGTTTTGCCTTCCAAGTTGCGTACCGTACGTGCATACCGGTAACTATCCCGCGCACACATGCAAAGGTTAGCTTATCTCCACCTTGAAAAATTAAAATTTAATGGTGTGCCTCTGTCCTGCCACGAGGAGGCAACCCCTGCCCTGACTGATTTTCTCTTCAGTACCCGTACATAGCACTCAGGTATCGAGTCAGTCATTCGCTAGACTGCATTAACTCTGTGTTCCGCCACTTGAAGGCATCACCTTAGACATATCACCGGTAACGAAAGCTGTAGAAATTACGGTAAGGAGTGTCGAACTTGTATTTATCTACAGTACCTCCGGGCGCATTGAAGATCGGGCGCATCTACACCCCTAAATCTACCCAGCACTACTGTAGGTTCCCTCTCCCCACGTGCCATATTCCCCATAGGATATTATATCATAAAGATCCACTGTACGACCCCCAACTCCATTTAAAGTTGTGCTTTTACAGGGGTGTAAGACAAAGTTAGTGCTTACAGCGATCATACCACATCACTCGTTGGCGGAGCACTTTCGAAAGTAGGCTTACATAAGCCGGTATCCATTAATTCTGCCCTTAAATGTTTCGCTCAGTTTCGGCCGTGCACCAACTTCAGCTGAGAGAATTTTTCAGTGCTCAGATGAAGGAACAAGTTGCGGCTGAAATGTGTGGGGGGATTGTGTTCGTTTGCATGAATGAGAGAATCGTAATAACTTACGATGTTCACCGGAGGGGAGGCCTGGAGTGGGCAGGGTTGAAAGGTTAGAAGAAGGGTGGTCGATTAGGTAACCACTGAAAGGACTCACGTGATACGATACGCATAGCTTTCCAGGCACAGCAAACTTCTGCAACTTCCGACCACCCACCAACGTCATGATCGCAGAACCACTTCACAACAACCCAACTTGACACGATGCCCCTCCCACGTCGATTGCTCTTTTCACGAGATATCCACCCGCTACACGCTGTCACGTACCTCCTTGGTGTTTCCCTGTTCTCAATCTCCTTCCTCGTCTTCCTGAATGCCGCGCTCTCCTTCGTGCTAACCGATCTCCTCCACAAGCGCTCGCATCTCGGTGACATTGTTGGCACCCTCGGCTTCGTTGATGAGCTCGTCGCTATCGTCGCCGCCCCATTCTGGGGTGCCGTATCTGATGGAAGACTCGGTACTCGTGGGGTCGTAGTGCTCTGCTACTGGATCATCGCAGGTTCGCTTGTGCTATTCGTCAACGTCCCGACCGTCTATCCCGGATTACTACTCGCCAGAATGGTATTCTCAGTTGGAGCGGCCGGCGTCGCGACGATGGTCTCTGCAATACTTCCTGAGATGACGGCCGCAGAGGATACCCCCGCGCCCAGGAGAATCGTGATCACCCCGCCGACCGAGAGTTTGCGTGCGCCGATCGTTCGCGAGGCAGGTACTCCGCCGGCGCAATCTAGTGGCAAACTCGCTGGACTTGTAGGACTATTCACGGGATTCGGAGCATTACTCGCACTGTCGGTATTTCTACGGCTGCCGACTCGATTCGCCCAATACGGTCCTGAAGAGGCGGTTCGACGGGCGTTTTACACGGTCGCTGGGACTGCAGCAGGTGTTGGTATCTGGTGCTTCCTCGGGTTGCCAGGACGCGGAAAGGAAGCTGGTCACAGGAGCTTCAGGAGGCACATGTATGACGCGAGGGTGTGGATTTGGACCAAAATCTGGGGCGGATCTCCAGAAGCGTTGCCTTCATTGTCATCCCCACCATCCTCTTCCGCGTCTACCTCTCCTACACCATCCACTCGAGCCCCTCGCACCGCTCTCCGCCCCGGTGGTCTAAAATCCCTAAAAACCGCATTCAAAGCCGGTCTCACGGACTCCCGTCTCTCACTTTCTTACCTAGCCGGCTTCGTCGCCCGCGCAACATCGGTCGGAATATCACTCTTCATTCCCCTCTTCGTAAACGCATACTTTATTCGCCATGGCCTCTGTCCACCTTCAACACCTTCCTCGCCAACCCCGAAAACTTGCAGGCAAGCATATATCCTCGCCGCAAAGCTCACGGGCACAACGCAGCTAGCCGCACTCCTCCTCGCCCCCGTGTTCGGCTACTGGACCGATCACGCCGCGACAAATGGCGGGCGGAATACCCCGCTGGTAGTATCAGCATTACTCGGCGTCATCGGCTTCACCGGCTTCGGAATGTTAACGTCCCCGGAGCCGCGGGAGAATCCTATGGTCTGGGTATACGCTGTATTAATGGGTGCAGCACAGATCGGTGGGATAGTCTGTTCTCTCGGATTACTCGCTCGTGCTGTATCCACTTCCCATTCTGAAGAAGATGAACAAGAAGGGGAGCAGGCACCACTCCTCTCTGGCTCTGGAACTCCAAGAGCTCGTGATAGACGACACGTCAAGGGCGGTATCGCCGGGGTGTACAGTCTCTCGGGAGGAGTTGGTATCCTCGTGCTTACGAAATTGGGTGGGTGGGGATTCGATGGAATCGCGAGTGGGTGGCCGTTCTGGCTACTTGCTGGGTTCGAAGGCGTGTTGGTACTTGCCGGCGTGCTCGAGGGGGTTTTTGGAGTTGAGGTGCGGAGGGGAAGATAATTAGTTTGTTGAGGGAGATTGTTTGTACTGCATTGTATATAGCTAGGGTATCGATTGTTTAGTTGGTTGGTGGGTAGATTTTGTTTTAAGGCCTGGTTTTGGTTTTGTATTTATCCAGAGATTTTGAAGTGTTAGCGTGAGTGAGTGAGTGAGTGAGTTGCGATGAAGAATGAAGAGTCGTCGAGTGATCTTCAAAAGTATGCTATCCTTGCAATCGCTATCGTGCAATTTCAGAACCAAGTGAAGATCATAATGCATGCACGTCACTTCCCAAACCAGCCCGCCCTCCGTCGTCCGTCCGTGCGCTCCCGCGCCCCCACAGCTCAATCCTGCCAAAGACATCCCAGATTTCCGCTCAGGCGGCACGCACCAAGCAGAACCCCACAGCGGAAAACAATCCATAACCAAACCAACAAACCGAACGCCAAACCCAGACAAAAATCCAAAACTAAAAAAAAAAAAAACAATATAAGCAAACCCATCAATCAAGTCACTCCTTCCTCCGGGGAATATAAGTCTCGCAGTACTCGCCGGGCACACCACAACCCAGAACTCAACCAGCTTCAAGAGATCCACCGTTTTAACACCTCAAAAAAAAAAAAAAGGGAAAAGATCACGAATCTCCCCCCCCCGTTCCCCATCCTCTTGTGCTTTTTTCCCTCTAGCAGATAAACTGGGAAATCCACAGCCTATTTATCCCCCCCTCCATCCTCACGCCCAGAGAAGCGAAGCAAAGTCAGACCCACTCTGGCTCTGAGCCCCTCAGCCGTGACACAAACGTTAAACCATACCCAAGCCTGATAGGAAAACGAGTGAGAGGTTGTGAAGCGGGTCATCATGTCGCCGGCCAAGGGTGGGTAATCGCGATAGTTTGTGCGCACGGGGGGGGGCTGAAGGGTGGGGGCTTTGGGCGGTAGCGTAGGGGGATTAGATTTCGTGATTTGGGTATGGTAGTGTACTGTGCGTACTTGGCCGGGAGTTGTCAAAGTGGGGTATTGAAGGAAGTGTTTTGTGGATTGTAAATTCGGTGCATACGTGAAAGTGTTTGTTTGGCAGTCATTTTGGTGCTGCGCGTTGACTTGTGTCTGGGGGGAAAAGTCCTGCTCGTGCTTCTTTGCTGAGATTTACCTGTTCTGTTCTGTTCGGTGGCGCGTGGTAGATACTGAGTTCTGGAAAGGGGTGCGGAGGGGCGTGGGTGGGGTGGGGATCTATGCTGTGTTGGAAATTTCCTGTTGCGTGAATAGTGGTCATACTATCACACATTTATCATGCCCGTTCTGGTTTTTTTCCCGTGAAGGATTGATGTCTCGCGCGTAACTCTTTGTAAGAAACTGCCCTGTGGAGCTTTCGGCTTTCTGGGAGTCGTTCAATGGGATTGGTTTACTTTGGTTTTCACTGAGTGAGTGAGTGAGAGTTCGTCAGGTTTTCTTTTTTACTGCTTCTATACCAAGGTTTAATCTTCACTATAGCCCAATCTGTCATACGAACTCCCACGCACCAGCTCACAACTACAGATTCCTTCGGTCGGTGTATGATACCGTATTTCCCTGGGCCCGGGCTGTATTCTATGGGGATTCGACTTTGTAGTTCAATTGCATTTTTGAACAAGAAGTCCTTCCGTGTCTCATTATATAGTACGGTTATTTAACAGAATGCCCCTGTGTGGCACCAAATTTAACAGGATACCCTTACAAAAAAAGGGTTGATAGAATACCCTTTGGCACCAAGACTTGACATGTAGAGAGGGGTGGCAGACCCCGGTAGCTACCCCCATATCTTGTATATAGAAATTGACCTTCAAAATACCTATACCCTATGTGCAAGATCACACCAGTTGTTGGAGAATGCAATGTACCAAGTTCTGAGACTACTACTTGTGCTCCTCTGAGATGCTCTACCTGTCATAAAGTTGGCCATTATGCTCGAACATGCCGGCAATCACATACATAGTACTAGTAGCTAGTATTTATACTTTGTGTATTAATAACAGAATATATTTACATTCCCCACTCAAATGATTCTGCTATCCAGCACATCTACATGATATGGTGCAAAATAAACTCAAAAGAGAATATTTGCCAAAAGAAAATGCATACCAGATGGCATCCTATCAAACTTTTTTTTTTTTGCAAGGGTATCCTGTTAAATTTGGTGCCACACAGGGGCATTCTGTTAAATAACCGTATATAGTAAGTTAGGTAGTGTAGTCACACCGTAGATGGATAGATTATAAGAGAGATTCAAGTTGTGCAAGTGGAAAAAGATGAAATAAAGGTCAACAGGCCGATCCCATTCAGGTCCAGGGCAAGCGCTATCCTGGCTTGTATTCTCAAAGCCTGGGAATGGGAACGGGTGCAGTAAGTTAACTTATTCCTTCACTTGTTTTGCTTCAAACAATACTTTTTAAGTATTTGCATGGTAAGTTAAGCGCACATATACTCTTGTATAAACTGGTGGTTTCTGGCTACCACAGCGTAGATAGTGTGCCAGACGATTTCGCTCTTTCAAGATTGTGTGGAACGCCTCTTGTCATTTTCTGGGAAGGCTTGAGGTGGGCTTTTTGGTGAGTGAGATCTGCTCCAAGCGGAGAGTTATGTTATATACGCAGATATAAAACCTACGTAAAACATGGAGATGGAGTATCTCAGAGGATTTTACTTGAAGCTCCGTTTTTTTTGGTCTAGAGATAGACCAGAAATGAGTGTCAACTTAGCTATCATACTAACCAAGATGGTATGGAAGAAAGTTTTCCGTGTAAACGGATCAAGTTTTTTTCTCCCGGATTTTTGCCATCTTTATTACCTTAGAGCGCTAGTGCATGGACTTCTGGAGCATTGAACGTTATTGAAAAATATCAGACTACTTCTGGGCTCGCCGGTATCTCTTTCCCTACCATCTATCCCAAATTTTCTTATCTAACTTCCCTATTCACAGGAGTTTTGGTTGGCCGTGATGGGACATGCTAGGGCTATCCAGTAGATAAATAAGCATGAGCACTGCATGTACCATGTAGGGAAGGCCGTCATTGGGCGAAACCCAATCACCTCATGGCCATTGCTTCAAACGCCACACACGACACGTATGTTAGGGTTAACAAATAGAGATAACCTGGCCAAAAAAAAAGATAGAAACTAAGCACGCACACCACGTGAATTGATTACATAACAAGATTTTTAGAATCGGAAGAATTCCGAGGACACATTCTATATCTCTGACAGTGTAAAAGTCAATAGGTGCAATTATAAGACTGGTTATGTTACATTATAATTTTCTGGAGCATTTCACTCGCCCAATCCAAGACTTTTGGAGGCGTTTCCTTGTTTTACACACCTCTACATTACCACGGGATCCGTGTCGTACCCTTCTGCGAATGGGTTACCCGTATCTGGATGTTTGAATTCCATTTGAAGAGCCTGATAGCAAGACTTGCCAGCAAGCAGAACCCGCGATACTAACCACCCCCAGCAAACTTTCCAACCCCGAGTGATCAGTAATGACATCGTAGCAGTGAACCTCAACTTTGTCAAACTATTCAAGCTGCAAGTTAAAAGACTGTGTGCGGGATCCGTCACACAAGGACGTGAGAATTGCGTAGCATGACGCAGTAACCTAAAGGTACTGCACCTCCTCTAACGTATTCCGTGACATAGCGAGCCATCTGCAAGTTTGGGCAAAGCAATTGGTTGAACCTCAGTTGAGATTTAAATAGTGGCTGGTATGAAACCTTATTTTTGCATTTTTGAGCCCGGGGGTAAGCCACGTTTCATGAACTAAATCATATCTAGCTCCCGGCATGAGATACTCCCCCCAGCCAGGGGCCCTCTTAAAGAAATCCACCTCCTGGCCACCTGCCACAAATACATTATTAGTGACCCACCTGTCACCTCGCAGCCCTCCCTTACAAAAGAAACCCTCCCCAGCAGCCAACCACCCTCTCCAACCATATCCATAGGTTCAATCCTCCTCCTTGGGTATTCTGCCACACTTAGCAGGCATATGGAGTCATAGCCCTTTGCAGGGTACTGGGGGCTTGCTTGGGGGCTAGCTCAGGTCCACCAGCATCATCACAGTCGGATGACATCTGGAGATCTCCTCTCCTTTTCAGGCCAAAAAGAACAGCTGCCACCAATCTCCAAAATAGATTGTCTGAGGGTGAGCTAGGGCTTCTGACATGGTGTAACCACACCAGTGCAACTGGGTAAAACAGCTGAAGAAATTCCAAGGTATAGTGGGTGATTTTGGGGGTCTAAGCCATTCCCCACAGAGTGAGAAGGCATGATACCCCTTCATGTTGGGTTGCCTGGGGGTTGCCCAGGACTTATGATAGTAGCCTAGGAAAAAGAAAAAACTCAATTCCTAGGTCTTATGTGCCAAAGGGTGATCAGTAGTGTGGGTCCTGGAATAATTGCAAAAAAGAATGAAAGGCTATCAGAATTGTGTTCGTGTCTGTACTAGACAGCATTGATAAAGAAGGTATGGACTATTACAAACCCGGCATGGTTTGTAATGGTTTCATTTGTTAAAGGTTTTTCACATGACTCAGTTGAGTCATACGATGATATGTTTTTGCACTATGACTCAAGTACGAGTCATAGGGTTTCACATGACTCATAGTTATGAGTCATAGTTGTTTAGGTTTGAATTTGATAGGTATGTTGAGCGTTGACTCATAGGTGCGCCTATGAGTCATGAGGATTAAGAGGCATGACTTCGTTTATACGAGTCATGAGGTTTCACACATGACCCCTTTAAGGTCATGAGACTTTCACACATGACCAAGTATGGTCATGAGGTTATATGTTACGCAAGTGTATGAGTCACAGTTGTGACTCATTTGATTAGTAAGCGGGTTGCTGGAAGAACTATATAAAGAGGTCGGTAGGACCTGATAGTTAGTTCTTCACGCAACCACCTAAGTTATTTCCTATCTTATAAGTTATCAATAAAACACCTTTACGCTCTTTACAAACAAAGACCAACCAACACGAAGAAGAGACAGAACGAATACTAGTTAACGCTATAAGGACTTCGTATTGACAACGGTCAATATCTAAGACATAGCGTAAGAGAACTAGTATCAGAATTCTCGAAGAAAGGAGAATACAATAGGAGATAGGTAAGTACTATCCCTATAAGAAAGCTAACAATAGTGTCGTTACCTGTTGCGAGATATAAGAAAGGAGAGATCATATAGCAGATCGTAACATGGACTTAGACCTTGAGAGGCTCCTCAAACCATGAACTGTAGTCCTAGCCATCTGCCGAAGCAAAAAAGAATGTGGTTCCAGGTGCCAGTACCCCATGATGGGGCGAATGCTGTAGCCCATAAGGGCAAATGGGCAGTGTATCAACAGCTGGACAAAGAGAAAATGGGCCAAGGGGCATTGAAAACAATGAACCTCCCAAGGTAAGAATAAAGACTTTGAAGCCATCGTGAAAATCGCTCAAAGGGTGTTGATTGAGTAAATCCCCCCTGTCCCCACCCCGGCCCCTAACCCACGAAGGTTTAGTGGCTAGTATTTGGGTGGAATACGGTACCTGTCCAATCAACACTCTTGAAACGCGAAATGTTTGGGGTGGAGGCCTTCTCTCCTCTCCGCTATCTGTGCCCACTACCGTATTACCTGGAAATGGGGCTAGAAGACTCAGATAGAGTGTGGATCAATAAGCAAGCAAGATTTGCAAGAGAGTTGCCCCCCTAGGGTAAAGATTTTGATGATGATTTGCGACAGGGCGATATTTCTACCAAAGTTTTCACTTTTTCGACGGAAAGAGTTTCCCCAAGAGGTTTACTCTCACTCGCCTATTGAGCCACGCTTTATCCCATCATCCGTCCCGGTTTTCACACTTTTAGTACAAAAGATGGAGATTTTAGTACGAAAATTCGATGACAAATAGGAAAGGCCATAAACCTCAACCGTGACCTGGCCAATAAATCTAGGAAGAGGATCTGTCACAGTATTAGGGGCTTTTAGGTTGTTTTGCCACTTGTACTTTGCGCGATAAGTTACAGTAGCGCGAAACATAATGGTTTGAAGCTTATCTTTGAGGCTCTTCTGCTCGGTTAGTTATCGCACGGGACTCACTGTTCTGTAGTGTGGAAGATATGATGTCATACTTTCTTTCTTTCTTTCTGATGAATAAATAAAAAAGAAGAACGTGCACTCGCGCGATAAATTGAATAAAAAATATTATTCCAAAAAAAAAACCATTGGTAATTATAGGTCACAGACACGGATGCCACACCAAACGACGGTAACTGAAGAAGAAGAAAGAAATGACCGGAGAAAAAAAAAAAAGAGGGAGGGAGGTGATATCACAAGCACATCACATCCAAAAAAAGAAAAAGCAAAGAAAGAACGCCATAGTCATCATAATCTCCAGATCACGATCACGACCACGATCACGATCCCCCACCACTGCCCATTTCTTCACTCTATTCCAGCTTCACCACTCCGGCCTCAAGGGAAACTCACAGAAGGCAAACGCGCTCCAAAACCTGTACCTCTTGCCGATGGCAACGCCCTTCCAGCTCTCGAACGAGTCGCCGATAAATACTCGCCCATCGTCGGGGTCTCGGTCGTTGAATGTTATAAAGACACTTTCAAAATTAGCAAAAGCTCAGTCCGCGGAGCACAGCGGAGCGGGGGGGGGGGTACCTGTCTATGCCCAATAAATCCCTCCTTCGCATCTTCCGGCGCAACTCATACCCGCGCTTCTTGCAAATGTCTGAGGGGAAGAATGTTTGGAAGGTGAAGTGTGTGCGCTCCTCCTTACTACTCTCGGTTAGCCCCGGATAACCGAAGCGAAGGAAAGGGGGGTTACTATTTCGCCAAGGCCACCATAACGTCCCAAACCTTCACCCCACTGTCATTCTCAACAACCAGGTGCGGGTGAAAGTGTATGAGGTCCATTTCTACACGGATGGTGGCAGGGTATGTAGCGTAATGATCCTTCACCTCCGACTCTATCAACATCTTACACTTCTCCTTCTCGCCCTGCGGGGGGCGGCCGAAAGAGGTTGCTGCGGGATCCAAGGAGGCGTCGAAATGTATCAAGTTGAAAATAGGGTGTAGGTCGTATACCTCGTCCGGGGAGTTTACGAGATGGCTTTTGCTGCTGCATGCTTTGTCCGAGGAGGGGGAGGAGTTGGACGGCGGTAGGAAGAGCTTTTGTCGTAGCCGGTTGCGACAATGGATTATCGAGTACCAGAGTGTGCACACGCGCTTGCAAGTGATTAGGTCCAGCGGGTCGAGATGCTCGAAGAGGTCTTGGAGGAGGTACGGGGGGAAGAAGACGGTGCTTTGTGGCTCGTGGGAGGAAGGTAACATGCTCGGCGATAGTGATGATGGTGGCAGCGGTGTAGTAATTGGTGTTGATGTTGATGGCGATGCTAGTGTAGATTCGCTCATGGTTGAGATCTGAATTGATTAGTGGTGATGGGTATTTTCCGTCGTATATATAATGGTATTAGACAATTTCCAACTTTTTTAGTCTATCACTTCACTTTTCACACCCCGGCAGGTAGCAGACACCTTTATATAAAATTCCGGGCATACTACGGGATGGGATTCCAACCCACCACTGAGCTTTCGTTTCCTTCCTTCCTTCTCATATCCGGCTCCCGGCTTGATACGGAAGATCGTTGGCAGGTATGTACGAGTAGAGGAGGAGGAGTCAAATCGGACTATTGCCTTACCTTACTTCCCCACTAACCCACCTGCTTACGTATCATATCTCGTGCCCTCCCACTGGTGGGGACAGCCAGCCAGCGAGCGTAATTCACATGGACTCTTTCAAAAGCCAAGGCGCATTGGTTCTGTTCTATTCCCTCAAGCTATCAAAACTCCAATTTGAACGCAATACCCGTTAGAGGCATGATGTGCCCGGACACAGGGATTAGAAAAAACATATAGCAAATTATCTGTGCATATCGGTGCCGCAAACAAAACTTTACCTTCGATGTTCGGGTACATCTTTCCTGTCACGAGTAACAACAACCTGTGATCCCCCCCCGGCTTCCCCCTGCCATCCCTCCCTTTCTCCCTCCTACCTGCAGGCCAGCAGTTGAGAATAAAATATCATAGCAGACGACATGTGAAACCCACCCCCAGATCTCCAAGGTTTCGGTTGTTTTGAAATGCTGCGGCTGATATTATCCTTCGGCCGGCAGGCAGGCAGGCCCAACCTAGATGACATGACATGACGCACCCTCATGTGATCCGTTTCGGTTCCATCCCGAGAGCCTGGTTGATGGTATGTATGTACCATGTACAGGGGGTGAAAAAAAAAAAGTGATGAGTATTGTGTGGCGGTGCGTTTCCAGTTTAATTGCTGGCTTTTGTATGAGACTGCACCGCCACAAAATACTCATCACTTTTTCTTCACCTCCTGTACATGTACTGCATATAGACGGAATGGAACTGAACCGCAGCGTGGTCGGCGTGGCCGGGGCGGATCATAGGACTTTCCCTACCTCATCGCGATCGGGAAGAGCAACTAGTACTGTATGTGTTCGTCGTTGGAGAGGGGGGGTTAAGGTAGAGTATCCACGTCTATTGATGGTAAATCGGCGATTTTTATTTATTTATTGTTTTTTTTTGAATTCGGATGGGTGAGGTATGGTATTCAGTACTGTTCAGTTCTGGGCATGCGTTATGGTATGGCGGTTGTTGTTTTGTATCCAGCCAGCTAGCTAGCTGTGACTTGCAAAACTCTATGCTATTCTAACTCCCCTCGATCACACGGCAGCCATTCAGTCAGTAATTGTTGGAATTTACGTTATCTTTCCTAACCAATCATGTGACTGTGTCATGTGACACAGTCAGGTGATTGAGTATATACTATTATATTCTAGTATCTTCTAGAGATTTCCTTGGTATGAGGGGTGTTCGTGTAACGATAGAAGTGTATATAAAGGGGCTTTCCTTCCTTCATCTTAGATAGAACATGCAAGCTTGGATTAATCTTTAAAGTCTTTATGATATATTTTGAGCACTGTATTCACTTCGCTATCACAGCAGTTAGTGTTACAAGATACAAATTATTTCAGGTTATGAGCCTGGGTTTGTGAAGTATTCTGCAAACTCAAAATATCATATACCATTAAGGCTTTAAAAGCACTTTAAGCAAGCATAACCTCCAACCTCATCCTTCATTACACTTTAATATATTTCTACCCTTTTATCTTCACACAAAATGTCCAAAGGCAAATCAGGCTTCAACATCTCGGTTAAAGACTACCCTAAGCTACATGGACAAGAAAACTACCAAACATGGGCTGACGCCTGGGAGGTAGCTTTTGACATCCTGGACCTATGGAACATAGTCTCCGGCGAAACGAAGAAACCCGAAATGACTGAGAAAGGAAGTGCCTCGGATTCAGACACTGTCAAAGCATGGATAAGAAAGGACAAGCAAGCCAAGTTCTTCCTATACTAGGCTGTTGACTCCACCTTTCACGCTGACATTTTAGCAAACTCTACCTCCCACGGTGCCTGGAAGGCATTCAAGGACCGATTCGACAAAGAAACCCCTGTGACTAATATGATCCTACTGGAAGCAATCTGGAAGATCAAACTCTCCCCCAACCAAACCATCTCGGACCATATGACCAAGTTCGAAACAGCTTGGAACCGATTAGCCCAATGATGTGCTAACGACAAAGATACCAATGGTACAACCAACGAATTTCGTACTGCGATGAAGGCATGGACTCAGTCAGAGGCTGTGAAAGGAACCGTGTTCATGTTATCCATTAACAACCTTCACCCAGACCTATGCGATGTCCTGTCCGCAAGACAAACTACCCGCTACGTCGACGTTCGAGACTACTTCGTCGGAAGGGCTGCAGAAAAAACAGAGATAAAGGAGGAAGAGAAAGTCTTGAACACATCGAAACCAAAGCTACACTGTAACTGGTGTGCTTCAAGGGGCAAAACAAGCGACAACCACACGGTCGCAAAATGTTGAGGTCTCCAACAGGAGAAAACAAAGTCCAAAAAAGGGAAAAAGTCACAAACTGCGGCGGCACTCGATGCAACAACCACGATCTTGATGGCAAAAACATCAACCGCTTCAGATGACAATTCAGAAAATGGAGGAATAACCAATGAATGGTTATGTGACTCGGGGGCTTCAAGCCACCTTTCACCAAATTCAGGTGATTTCATAAACCTTGTGCCCTCCACCGAATCAATAGTGACAGCAGATGGAAGAATTCACCAGGCAACTGCATCCGGAGATGCAAGAATCGACATGCGCCTGTTGGATGGATCTCCACACTCAGTGGTTCTTAGACAGACACTGTATGTTCCCTCCTTTCGATACTCATTGGTATCAGAATCAAGATTGGATGATGTAGGAGTGAAGGTGGTAGTGGAAAAAGGAGTTAGGAAATTTGAGAAGGAAGGGAAGATATTCATGGTGGCAGACAAAAAGAATGGATTGTGGAGTGTAAGGAAAAATCACAAAAGAGTTATGATTTCCTCCTACGAAGAAAGACACCAAGCCCTTGGACATCCAAAAGTGATTAAGGATTGTTACAAGGACATGAACCCTATCCAAGCCCTAAGTACGTTGACTGCAACACATGTAACAAGTACAAAACAACGCATACCGTACCTAAGTCAATTGAAGTATTGACTTCATCAGCATTCGATAAGGTACATTCTGACCTTAGCGGACAAATGTCAATACCCACTCTCGGTAAAAACCTATACTACATGACATTTGTTGATGACTATACATGGTATTGCTGGCTTTATCTACTAAAGTCAAAGGATGGAGCGTTCACAGCTATAAAACATTTTTGGGAACTAATACAAACACAGTTTGGTAAAAAGATCAAGCGTTTACATAGTGACCAAGGTACAGAATACCTAAAAAGAATGTTTCTAGTTTCTTCGATTCCAAAGGAGTCATACACACCACATCCCCTGCATACAACCCTAAATCGAACGGAGTCGCAGAAAGGATTAGCCGTACACTTACCACTATGGTAAGATGTATGATGCCAGGAGATCGAAAATTCCTCTGGGGTGAGGCATATTCCACAGCCGTCTATCTCTACAATTAGCGCTGGCATTCAAAAATAAACACAACACCTTTTGAGCGATTATACGAAACGAAACCCATGATCAGTCATCTTCATCCTTGGTTCACAGATGTAACGGTTCATATTCCAACTGAGAAACGCGGAAAATTTGACCCTACATCAGAAGAAGGTTATCTAGTAGGCTATACTTCCAGTCCTATGATCTACCGTATTTACATACCGAAACAGCACACCATAACTGAAGCAAGAGATGTAAAGTTCAGAAAGATGAAAGGGGTATCATTCGAATATTATCAACAACCAACACAAAAAGAAAACCAAGAGACAGCCGGAGAAGAAACATCCGAATCCCGACCTATTACACCAGAACTCCCTATCCCACAAACAATGCCAGAAAATTTCTTAGATTCTCCTCAGCCTCCTCCAATTCCAATTCCAGAAGTCCAACCCGAAACACGACATACTGGTCGATCAAGAACTCACACTGAAAAAGGAAAAGACTATGATGAGAGTCTACATCGTCACACTAGATCGCAAACAAACAAATGTGCACAACAAATCCAACAACTCAAGGAAGCCAAAAAACTATTACAGGAAAATGAACAGGACCTTGAGGATAGTGACCTTGATGAGGATGAGACTCAGGTACTTCATGATCAGCATGAAAGACTAATGAATACAATGAAGGGAATTGAAAAACTAGTTGCTGAAAATGGTGAAACTGCGGGACTGATGTATCACATACCAGACCCTAACAGTTATAAGGAAGTCATGCGATCGCAAGAAAAAGAGGAATGGCAAAAGGCAATGGATGAGGAAATGCAAGTTCTGGGGAAGCGAGAAGTAGGAGAAGAAGTTGAGAGACCAAGTGGAAGAAAGGTAATAACAGGACGATGGGTTTATAAAGCAAAAGTCAAGAAGGATGGTACTATAGAATGATGAAAAGCATGATATTGCGCCAAAGGATTCAACCAGATACCTGGTGAAGACTTTGAAGAGGTATATGCCCCAGTTGCACAACTCGAGTCATTGAGAATTCTCCTCAGCATCTCGATCCAACGCGGATATACACTCAGACAACTCGACATCAAGAGCGCATTTCTATATGGCGATATCGATTGCAAAACATACCTGGAACTACTGGAAGGTTATCGCAAACCAGGAAAAGTCTGGAAACTGAAAAAAGCCATATACGGACTAAAACAGTCACCTCACTTATGGTACCAATGACTGATAAAAACCCTCGAATCCATGAACCTTAAAGTCACCGACTTCGACCCATGCATTCTTGTTTCAGAAAATCTTTTTTGTTGTGTTCACGTTGATGATATTTTAATAACCGGAAAACCCAAACTTGTTAACGAATGTGTTAACAAATTACAATCCCACTTTCAGTGTATGGATTCAGGTCAAGCGTCATTATTACTCAGAATGCAAATCGAAACTTCCAACAACAGTATACATCTTTACCAGGAACGATACATATCCGAACTTTTAGATAAGTTTAACATGACCGATGCCAAACCAATGACTACACCAATCGAATCCCACTCAACACTGTCAAAAGCGAAAGATGATGATGATCTATGTGACCAGAAGACATACCAATCTATCATAGGATCTTTGATGTATGCAGCTGTTGCCACAAGACCAGACATCGCCCATGCTACCGCCTTCTTAAGTCAGTTCTCCCCTAAACCCACCAATACCCATCTTTCAACAGCCAAACGAGTTCTACGATACCTCAAAGGTACAAAGAACAAAGGATTATGATATACCCGAGATACCGAAGAGATACCATTACGCATATTCTGTGATGCATCATTTGCCTCCAATCTCGACGATCGAAAATCATTTACCGGTCTAATAGTACAAACTTATGGACATACAGTAATTTGGTGCTCCAAGAAACAAAAAACCATTGCCACCTCTACAACAGAAGCCAAATACGTTGCCTTAGCGTTCGCTGCCCGACAAAGTATTTGGATAAATCGTGAACTACAACATATGGGAATCAAGACGATATCGACCATATATTATGACAACACCGCTGCGATAAAACTTACGGAAAATGCCAGAGTCTCAGACTGAACCAAACACATCGACGTTCAGCATCACTATACGAGAGAGTTGTGGGAATCGGGGAAGATTGAAGTAATGGCAGTGGAAAGGGAGAACAATTTGGCGGATATATGTACAAAGGGATTGACAAGGGTGACATTTGAAGGATTTTCGGTTAGATTAGGAATGGACACGTAGGGGAAGTGTTGGAATTTACGTTATCTTTCCTAACCAATCATGTGACTGTGTCATGTGACACAGTCAAGTGATCGAGTATATACTATTATATTCTAGTATCTTCTAGAGATTTCCTTGGTATGAGGGGTGTTCGTGTAATGATAGAAGTGTATATAAAGGGGCTTTCCTTCCTTCATCTTAGATAGAACACGCAAGCTTGGATTAATCTTTAAAGTCTTTATGATATATTTTGAGCACTGTATTCACTTCGCTATCACAGCAGTTAGTGTTACAAGATACAAATTATTTCAGTAATATATTACAGGCCCTAACCCAAACCCACCAAAGCACCCTGTCCTGTCCCGTTACAGTACAGTACAGTGCTGTAGTAGTCGTGAGTTCAAAGAAAAGAAATCGCAGTACCTCACCGGGCACTATACGGTGTACGATACTTACACTACACTACACTACAACTCTGTGCGTCCAGATTTCTTGTGCACAGCGAGCAATTTTGTCTCACGAAATTACTCCCTCCTTACCTGCCACGTCATTTCGGTTCCGTTCGGTGCTTTCTTTCTTGCTGGAAAGAGATCGGTAGATACAAGTATGATACAGTATTTTCCCCATCCATCAGGAGCGTACAGTACCATAGGAGAAATCCAGATTTCATTTGCCCACAATGGATGAGGGTCGCGTGATCGGGGTTTGTGGTAGTTATCGCTTATTAAAAAGTTTCTGTTTGGACTCTGGCCGGTTTGCTGGCTGGTTGCTGCGCTTTTTTTCTTCTCTCTTTCTCGTGGGAAAGGTCTAGATGTTTGGAATAAATAAATAAAATAGTGTGCATTTGTTGTTAACCAGTTTTCATACTCATCTCCTCAGTATGGTAGAGGTATTGCATGTACTGTACAGTACTGTGCAGTATTTCTAGAGAAAAATAAATAAATAAATAACCCGTTCTTTCTTCTTCCCGTGTGTACAGTACAGTTTATCATGATTGGATCATCGGTTTTCCTGTACGATATATTATAGATTTAAGTGCTGTGCGGGGGCTGCTGACAAGCATGCAGAGAGGGAGTTTGGCCAAAGCAGATTGATTGATTGCGCTATCAATCTCGCTCCACTACCAGTCGGTTGGTTCCTCCCGTAGCAGGCAGGGTTAGGGATGTCGTCAAGAATTTACCAGCTCGTAACAACGTTCAAACTCTCAAGAGCCAAGCTATTAGTAGGTGTTATATTAACGACAACGCTATGATAATACAATAGTGTGACGGGGTTTTTGGGTCAGGCGTTCTTTGGTATTATAGGTATTTGGCACTACAGGAAATGTCGGTCAACAGTGTCGTGATTGCTATTTGTATGCTGCTTTAATGGATGATATTCCTTTGAGGACAGGGGTGTTTTGACTTGACAAGATAATAACTGACGTCTAGTGATGTTAGATTTTGGGTTCAAGAATTTATCCCTTAACAGGCTAAAAAAGTCAAAGAAGAAAGAGAAATGAAAAGTAGAGAAGGAAGGCGTCAAGGTTCCTGAACAACAACGGAGCCCATTTAGGAATATACTCAAAGGCTCAATCTGAATATTCTTCCTGTCTTGTTCTCGACAATCTTCGTCTCTTGTCCATGCTCTCTGCCTGGAGGGTCACAGAGCCCCTTTAAATACCAGAATTATACAACAATGCCCCAAATCGGTGACGAAGAAACAACACGACATCATTGCGAAGCTCTTCGTAAGTGACTATGTGTCCTGCAACACGTGTGACAGTAGGTAAAGTGCACTCGCTAGAGACGGTCCGCTCTGAAGATTTTGTCTACCCTACCCTACCGTAAAAACTGGAATAATTGGACCTCACGCTAGACGTCCAGAATTCCCTTCTTCGGCTTAAGGCGAGAAAAACACAGCGAAAAAACTCTCTCTTTCAGCCCTCAATTGAGACAAATAAAAAGAAGAATACGACCGACTTTACTAGGAGCGGCAACTCCAACATCCTAGCATGAGGTCCAATTATTCCAATTTTTACGGTATAGTAAACTGTACTAAATTATGGTTAGACCGGGGGTAGCAGCAAAGAAAAAGGCAAAAAGGAAGGATGTCAAGTAGGAGCGAACGAAGTGTCGTATGCCCTGCGGCTATCATACTTGTATCATACAAGTGTCAGGGATAAAGTTTTCGCACAGTTAATTTAGGTTAACCCACAAAATAATCCCTATCTTGTGCGAAAACATCTCCCCTGGCACTTGTACGGTGCGACCGTAGATTCCAATCATTCATTGGTTGAAGCCGGTAACATGTGCTAGCATTGGGGGCCCTGCTATAATATTATTGCCTCCATGCCTATGTCTCATACAGCATTCAGAGCCATGTTCTGTTTTTAGGAAACTTGTTCCGAATCGTGGCTTTGGTTGATGTTATGTATTTGTTTTTCGAAAAATAAGAAAAAGATTTATTATTCTTGATTCAATTTAAAGTTCACTGTCATGCAGATTCTGAACAGAGAAACGGAGAAAGCTCACGTACTGTACTTGTCTGTGCCCGCCGCGGTCGGTCCAATAGGGCCCTTATGAATCATGGCGCAAGGCCCTTGCCTCGAAAGTGATATATTGTGTATGGAAGTTCCTTTTTACCGACGAGATAAGATCAGCTGGTTGTGAAATCTCATTGATACCGGTACCACGGACCGTGTATGGTATGCGTGTCTGGCCTTCCCGTAAATCCTCAGATTTACTCCAGTATGCCCATTGGTTTAACCTGGCTTCTGGTAACTCGTGCTACGCCGCAAATAATGCATATTCACGGCGTAGACTGTTCAAAGGGGATCATAGAGGCACTTTGCGGGATAAAAATGCTTCAAACAGACTGGCATCCGCAAAGCTAATTTAATGAGTTCCATATACCTGGTCCACGGGGCGAGTTTTTGGATCAAATTTTGCTCCTAAGGGTGCATAAAATCCCAAAGATCAGGTCATCGGCGCACTCTCATGGGCAGGCCAGAGATGCGGGTTTGACAGGTAACAGCGGCACAGTATAAGGCTATCCCCGCCTTTCTAGAGCATTATGACATATTGGCGAATTATTCATTAAGAATGAGGCGGGGTTGTGCCGTATGCCCACCGCTATGTTAATACTCGAGCACATTTGTGCTATCTCAGTAGCATAAAATGCAGAGCTTATTTGCAGAAGTGGGGAGTGCAAGTAAGGGGCCATCCATTGCAGTACCATGGTCCAGTATGTACCGCGTTTAATGGCCTTATTTAGCGCCCTGGATTCACCACGAGCATACTTTCCAACGATCTCCAGCGACTTTCTATGCACGTTGATACTGAAAAGTGTTTTTTTTTTTTTCTGTTATCTTTACCCCGCAGAACAAAGCAAACTCCTGCCCTGAAGTTTACTTCAGGCTCTGTCAGATGGGTTGGCTTACCTAAGCAGATAGGAGGTGGGGGTGAGGGCAATGATCCCAAGCGGCCAGTCCGTCCGGCTTTGGGTACGGCCGGACTGACCCAGGCTTTTTCCGGGATGGCCGGGCCGGACTGTGGGAAAGCGGCTTTTAAAAACTAAAGCCGGGCCCGGCCTGGGTCGCCTGCAGGCTTTGTGTGTGGCTGATACATTGTGATTCCATATACGCTGGATATCCCTGGATGGCCTGGGTATCTGTGGGTTATGCAGTCGAATTAAAAATAAGTGGTATGCGAAAAGCTTAGCCTGGGCATCTCGCGGTTTAACCTGGGCATCTGGCGGCTTTGCCCGGCATCTGGCAGCTTCGGCTTGGGTTGCCGAACCTCTCGGCCTGACGGTCGCCTGGGCGCCGCCAGGCTTTGGCGGCCGGAAACAACCTAAGCCGGACCGACCCAGGCTCTTCAGAATCATGGCCGGACTGGCCGGACTGCCGACCTGCAGGCCGGGCCATGGGTCGGACTGGCCGCTTGGGATCACTGGGTGAGGGAGGGCTTTTGTCAGCGAGCTTCAGCCTGCTGGTCGTTGAGTTACTTTATCACGTGTTATCGACGAGCATGGACGGCGACTTGCATTAACTCATTGAAATATTTTTTCATTATGTTTGTTCAATCATTTCAATGATCTTTTTACAGTTATGTTATGGATGCCAAAAGTATCCTATTACGGGGAATTCTAAGTATCGGGGGTCTTATCTTTTACATAGAGTGCAAGTTTATATTCTATCAAGTGTTGCCTTTAAGTTATGTTTCATCTAATACATGAGTAGATGCGGTTGCATAATAGTCGTTCCTTGTGTCGAGCGAAATGCGAGCAAGGAGGGCCAAAAGTGCGACTATGAGGGGGAGTAGTATCCCGGCCATGACTTGGATTAATTTCTACAGAGTTCAATGAGCTTAGAGGTTCAGAAGTTCCAATACTAACTAATAAGTGGAGAAGTTTATTGCAGCCGTCTGTAAATATATTTCACGTGAGAAAAAAGCCCCCTCCTGTCATCATCAAACACACCAGAGCGAAGAGAAGGCATCCCCCCAAAATTCCGGCTATCAAGGCATTTCAATGAACAAAACAGAAAAAGGTGAGGAATCGCCAATTTGGGGGTACCACCGCGTCATGCTGTGCAGTTCCTACGTCCTCATGTGGTGGATGGATCATAGTTTATGTTGGAATTTGTGTTTGCGCTCTCTTGGTTACCGCAGTTTCGAGTAACGCCTCTCTCTAGGGATCACTTCCTTTCTCTAATTAATAACAAACATCACAACCTCAATTCGATATCCATTTACTTCCGTCTCTGCTCCAGTGTTTCCAACGGGCCAAGAAGGCTAGGCTAAACTAAAGCTGAGCTGGGCCTAGATATAGGCTATATAAGCTTTGTACGGGCTGACGGATAGTCTGGCCTATATGGCGTGGCTTGGCATATAGGAGCAAGCTCAGCCTATTTGATCAAGCCTGGCCTATAAGAGTATGATAGGGGCATCCTATGGGGATATATCCCAAGCTCACAATTGCTTTGAAATGACTCAAGATTAAAAGAATAATAAACGGGAGAGTAAAGGAGAATCAAAACAGTAAAACTTGATAAAATTAAGTTATAGCTTCACTTAGTAAGTTTCTCAAGAAGTAGTTAACTGCCAGGATAAAGGAGCACTTATATATAGTTAAGTAGATTTTAGATACTGCCAGCTACCCCCTATTACTACTACTCTAACTATTTGTGAGTTCACCTTACACCTAAGGGTGGACCAACATATACCATGTTTGCATTATACTTTGTAGATGTTAGATTTCTCTAGGTAAGTTTTCTTCTAATACTATAAAGTGTTTAGGTACTACATCTTGAATGCAACCACAGGAAACTAAACTCTATGTATTATTATTATAGTAGTATTGAACTATTATATAACTGAAGAGATATACTAATAATAAACTCTCATCTCTATATATAATTTATCTATGCAAGTCTTATTATACAGTACTCTTAAGATTAAGCTAAATTTTCTACCAAATTTTATTAGTATCTACTTAACTCATCCAAGAAAATACCTTAGTGGTTGACTTAATAGATATTACTTATAACCAACTTCCTACTCACTACCTTTACCATACCTAGAATGATACCTTTGGATTTCTCTAATAATACTTAGTAATCTTATAATAAAAGAATATAAGCTATATTGATTTTTATTTATATATCTAAAGATATCTCAATATTTTCTGAGCTATCCAGGAATGACCCATGAGGCTCAGACTATCCTTCCAGTATTACTTCCATATTTCTATCAGTTTTGGTCTCATTTATATACTTCTAGTAATAAAACATAATTTTTTTACCTACCAAACACCCTACTATCCCTTATATATTCTACACCTATCATCTAGTTAAAGAGATAATAAAAATATATATGGTATTAAGTTAGTACTATTAATCAATTCCATTTCCTAGTATGCAAGCAATATGGTATCTATTAGCAGACAAGGTGTAGTTCCTTCTCCAAGGTGACTTTAAGAGGTTATTGAGGTTTTTTTTATTTTCTTCCAGTAACTTTGTACAAGATCTTACTACTCATCCCATAGTATTTGAGGAGTAACTATACAAAGAGCATAGTACTAATTAGAACTTGCTAATACTATAGTAATTTTTCCCCTTTTTAAGTCTAATAATTATTTCCTAAAGTATGATAACTTAAACTTTATAGTAGGGTAATATACTTCTTATAGTAAAGTAACCAGACCTAAAGATATCTAGTCTTAGAGAGTAAGGTGATTCATGGTTGTCCCCTACTTTTAGGATAACTATAGTTTGTTTCGTTAATACTTTAAGGTTATCTTCTAAATAATTTCTTACCTAGTAAAATCTAATAGAATATCTTTTAGGGTGCATCTGGTTGCCCTCAGCTTTCAAAGGTGCTAAAATCACAAAACACAAGTTGTACCCTGCAACTGTAGTTACTCCAAGTTAACATAATCTATGCAAATAAAAGCAACAGTAGGGTGTCTGGTTGACACACAAATAAAAGCCAAGAAATGTACTTTTTCTGTGATCATCACCATATACATTGTGAAAACTAATTTAACAAAAGTTGCTCAAAAAAAATCAAAAAAATCATAAAAAGAAAAATATTGGCACCTAGGCTTGGATATCGATTTTGTATTATTTTTTAGTACCAATTGTTGAAAGAGGTGGTGGTGTTATTGTAATATTACTATACAGTTTGAAAAGGCTTTCATTATGTGATTTTGGAAAAAATAGATTTTTTCTATTTTTTGGATCCCTTCATTTTGCACTCATTATTGCAGTTTGATTGTTGTGTTTCGGTGTCAATCAGACATGCCACTCCAAAGCAGAATAGTGTTTTGCTGCAAAACTCTATAATCAGGGTCAAAACAAAGGTTTGGTGTAGCAACCAGATGCACCCTTAGTGGTCAGTTTACTGATATATTGTATGGTTAGATAAGTCTGGTACAGCTTACCAAGATCAGGGATAAAGTTACTTCATGTGACTAATTTTTGTAGCATAGTTGGAGTTTTATGAAATTCAGCTACCTTGATAGCAAATAGTAATGACTATTTGTAGGGAGCAGGAAGAAGGAAATCATTGTAAGTGAAAAAGGCTCTCATTACTGTAAGTAGTAAGATTCCAGTGAACTGTAATATAAGGATCAAATTGTCTTTTTTAGACTAAGGTACTATCAAGTATCATGAAAAATAATAATAGGAGCAATATAATCAATATTATCTACAAAAATATAGAAGGTTAATGTAGTTTACTATTTGTCCTCTCTAGCTCAGGTTTTATCTTTACTAAGATTGTCTTTACCCTAATAGAATTATAAAGTACTAGGACAAATCATTCCACACTTTTGGTAGTTACCAAACCATGCCTCAAAATATCACACCCCCATGATTAACCACCCCTCTACAACAATACCTCCCCAGAACACCAGCCATCTCTCAGATTATGAGAAAGGGCAAATTATTGCTCTGAGACAAAAAAAGAGTTTTTTTTATGAAATTGGAAAGCTTTTAAACCATCTTGAAAGTACTGTCTGAGGTTTCTACAATTGATACCAGAAGAAGGGTCATGGGCAAACCCTCCCAACAACTGGAAGATATAAAATTATGGATACTAGAAGATGCTGCCACCTAGTCAGAGAATCTAAGAAGGCACACTGCCAGACCTTATCTGAATTGCACAATGAAGTGGTACCACATGCTTGTGCCAAGGCAGTCCAGAGAGCCTTAGCCTCTATCAATATAAAAAATTGGAGAGCAAGGAAGCGAGCCCTTCTGCAAGATGAGCATGCTGTCAAGAGGTTAGCCTGGGTGATGGAGTATAAGAATTGGACAATGGAGGACTTTGAGGGGGTTATTTTTAGTGATGGATGCTCAGTTGAAAAGTTTAAAGATCTAAAGGGTATTTGGGTCTTCAGAACACCAGAGGAAAAGTGGTACAAGGACTGTATCCAGGGGGTAACAAAAGAACCTGGGATAAAGTTGATGGTCTGGACTTGTATTTGGGGCAAAAATAAGGGTCTTCTGAACCCTATTTTTGAGGAGGGAGTTAATAGATTTGTATATATTGGAGTTTTAGAGGATGGTTTACTTGATACTTAGCAGGAGGCAGAGGATACAGTTGGAGATCCTATCTTTCAGCAGGATAGTGTAAAGATACATACTGCAAAAGATACTATGGCTTGGTTCAGGGAAAACAATATACAGGTAGTGGAATGGCCACCTAATTTACCTGATCTTAATCCTATTGAGTACTATTGGAAGAGAGTGAAGAAAAAGCTACATCAGCACTTTCCTGATATCCACAAAACTAAAGAGGGTTCAGATACTGTTAGAAAATATTTAGCAGAAGCCCTTAATGTGGTTTGGACTGAGAATATTGAAGGAGAGTTTTTGGAGAGCTTGTAGGAGTCTATGCCTAGGAGAGTGGCTACTGTAATGAAAGCAAAAGGATGGTACACAAAGTATTGATTTTTTTTATTCTGTAATTTTAAATGAAAGTTCTGTTATATTTATTTATTATCAATCTCAATTTTCATCACTTTCTGAGTAGTTATGGTTGTATACAGGGGGGATTTATATTAGTTGAAATGTTACCATTACGGCTATGTGTGAAACGATTTGGGAGGTTACTTTAAGTAATAAGTTTGGTTTAAGTTAGGAGTTTCACTGATTGAATTGAATTTAGTAAAGGATAATAAGACAATATTTTTCAGGAACCTCTTATACCTTCCTTGTTACAAAATACAGACTGATTTTATATTACTGTATAAAATATTATAGAATTATTTGAAAAACAAAAAATACTGCCAGTAAGTTGAACCTATAAATAAAAGGTCTGGAATTTTTAGATTGTCATTTTCCCCAACCACCTATATTATACTAGTACTGTTCTACCTACTTCTCTCTCTACTAGCTATTTCTCATATAAATTCTTTCTATCTCTGGTTATCAGTAAACAATTGAAACTTTTATATACTTTTTTTTCTTTTATTATTCTTGGAATCTTTTCACTGTTTTGGATCCTACCATGAATAGTTTGTGGAACTTAGAATAGAGAGGCTGCCTTATCTTGGAATGGAGATTGTAATGCCTGTATGCTACTAGTAGTAGGTCTGAAGTAAGATCCTTCTCCTGCTAGACCTTGGTGGTCTAAAAGGAAGCTAAGTACTTGCAGCCTGACTGCTTGTAAGTAGGATAGAATTGATTGCTAAATTTAATATGGTACTTGCATTTTTCTCTCTGCAAGTGATTTTAGCCTTTTACTCCAACAGAGGTTTCTCGAAAAAGTTAATAGTGTTCCTGATACCACTGTGATATTTTCCTGTTTGATGTTTAATCTTACAATTACTACCTGTAGTATTGCAATTTTACAAGAGTATATACAGGAGGTGTTATTATTTTTTTGCTCTGCTACACTTATGCATCCCTTAAATACTTCCTACCACTAACCAATTCC
Source organism: Choiromyces venosus 120613-1 (assembly GCA_003788595.2). Classification (NCBI taxonomy): domain Eukaryota; kingdom Fungi; phylum Ascomycota; class Pezizomycetes; order Pezizales; family Tuberaceae; genus Choiromyces; species Choiromyces venosus. Next base: position 378,610 of record ML120374.1, read on the forward strand.
TTGGCCGCATAGCGAGTTTGGCAAGTTTATACGGTATACCCACCTGTGACATAACATGGTAGGTTCCCTTCCAGAACATTCCTTGCACAACAAAATCCCTCAGTTTGGAAGGAAGAAGGAATATTTCAGATCATCTGTGTCGGAGTGTAGATCAATGTTTTACTTACGATAGACTTAGACTCAACGTTGCGAATGTTGCGCTGCGACCGGTTTGCCACGAATTACTGTCATATTCTTGGCGGTTTTGGCCTCTCCCGAGCACAGTTTTGGTTTGTGGTAAATGTGTACCAGGGGATATCTTTTCGTACAAGGCAGGAATTACTCTGCAGTTAATAAGCCCTGTCTTGTACGAAAACATATCCCCTGGTACTTGTACTTGTAACTGTAGCCTGTTTTTCCATATCCCGCCACATCGAAGTGCTGCGAACTGAGTTGGTTTGTGTCTCGGTTTGGGCGCTATACTAGCTTTACTGCATACACCAACAAACTGAACCGGTTCGCGCACAGCATGCACCGCGCCATTCGCAACGTTGCTTAGACTTGGGGTGCGGCATTGACGTTGACGTTGATGGTTGCGGTTGTGTCGGGTGATGGGTTGGGTTGGGCTGTGTGGTGAGCGCGTGGTTTATGTCACGAGTTTGATTACTCTTTCTTATCGGTGGGTTGGATAGAGTGGCTAGAGGATTGCGGGATGGGTAGATAGGGAATAACGGAGGGAGTGTCTTAGCTAATGTAGAGTTGTGTGCTCGTATTAGTGTGTTTCTGGAAGATTACTGTACTAGGTTGGCTCGGGACCCGCGGGGCGGTCATCTTCTATCACTCGCTAGCCGAAAAAATTCCAAGAATTAACATTACCAATTGCTAAAAAACGACTAACAAAAAATACATTCAATATCTTCACGACCTTCTCGTCGATCTCCTAACCCCTTCTTCTTTCGCACCCGCCAGCGCACAAACACCATCACCACCCCCCTCCTTCCCACGCCTCCTCCTCCGCCTCCCGCTCACATTCCCGCTCTCAACCCCCTCCAACCCACTCACTATCCCCTCCCCAACCAACGCCAGATACCGTTTCTTACAAGTACTAGGTCCGAATTTATACCTTCCTCCCAACCTGACAATCTCTTCACTGACTCTTTTCCACTTAATCCCTCCTTTTCCTCCCCCACCACCACCACCACCACCACCGCCGCCTTCCAGCTCCACAGCGCGGATTAAAAATCCTACATCTTCCGGTAACCACTGTGGCCGCCGCAAGCGTTCGCATTTCGGCTTCGTCAGTGTACGTAGGCGCCCTCGGAGAGTGCTTTCTGCCTCTGTGAGGTTGAGGCGTGTGCGGATTGTTTTGTAGCTGACGCCTTGGCTGCGCCAGTGTAGGAGGAGGGCGTTTTGGGTTGTGTGGGTTGTTGTTGGGGGGTGGTGATGTGCTGGTGTTTCGGTGGAAGAAGGGGAGGGAGGAGGTGGTAGTTGTGGTGGCGGCGGAGGCGGCGCCGGTGGTTCTGTTCGGGATTGTGATTCTGGAAGAGAATATGACCGGTACGGGAGTATGGAGGAGGAGGAGGAAGGCGGGCCAGGGGAGTATGTATATTGTGGAGTTGCGACGGGGTTCTCTGGCGGAGAAAAGTAATTGAATGAATCGCTGGAGCAGGAGGAAGAAGATGGTGTATCAGAGGTTAATTCCGGGAATAGATCTGCAATTGCCTGCGTTGCTGCTGCGGTGCTGGGTGTTGCGGACTGGAGGGTGTATGCTTGTGGAAGATATTCTAACTCTGAGGGACAAATGCATGCACCTTTATCCTCCCCGTTTCTCAATCCTGTATAATCGCACAGTTCTGAGAATCCGACGTTTAGCATCCCACCATGTTGTACCGATAGCATGTCTATATTTGCCTTCGCGCTGTAGATTAGCGTCTTGCTCGTTCCCGAATGAGGCAGGCGGGAATACTAACCATGTTCTCATACTCATATCCGGATCCTGAAGCCTCGCATCCCGACGGGAGGTATTCCCATGGATCCGGGTTCTGAGGGTGTGGGTACATGTATGATAGGTCGATTTGGTCTAGCGAGGGGTCCGAGAAGGGTGTGTGTTGCTGGATTGGAGAGAAGGCGTATGGGCTGCATTCGTGGATGGGATGGGGGTATGGCGGTGTCGGTGAGTGGTTCTCCATTACAGAATCGGTTTTAATGCGAAGGGTGGGAGTGTGTTGGGATTGACGAGAAGAGAAGGAACAATAAAAAAGAAAGTTGTGTCTAACAGCGGCGATAGTGGAGGGGTAAAAAGTGTAGTATCGTGAGACAATATGTGTAATGTGTCAAGTGAAGCAGTAGAATTTACTAAAAACCAATAAACCAAGCAGCCAGTCAGACAGACAGCCTCGCGTGCAACACAGGAGAGAGAAAAAAAACCCTCTCCCAAAGATTCAATGTAACTCACCTATAATCTAAAGCCGCAAAAATGTTCTATACCGCAAGTTTAGTATCCTTTTTACTTCCTATATAAATATCAACTACAACTCTCATCCCCAACCCCCCCTCCTCTCTCTCCCTCCTACGAAGCGGACATGGAGAGAAGTATATATACCAGAACCTCCCTCCGCTTCCTCCAACCCACCGTTTACCAGGGTGGCGCCACTAACCAATTGGGAGAACGGGCTGTGAAGTATTTTTTAGATAGCGCATGGCCCAAGGGTTTGCAAACTGGATGTGGCCAATGGGGAGGCGGCGGGTGACTGACTGATGCACGGGGCGGGATGGGAGTGGAGGTGATTGGTTGGTGATATAAGGAGTGGGGGGATGCGATTGGTAGCGAAATGGATTTGAGTGGTACCGAAGGGGAGTATAAGAGGAAGTGGAGGAGGAGGATGGAGGAGGATGGAGGAGAAGCGAAGGAGGGAAGTATATTTCAATAAATTGGAGAAGAGAATGGGATGGAAGTGAATTATGGGAATGTCGAGATGATATCCTACTTGCGCTCTCAGTATTCCGCCACCCATCTGTCCACCCATCCACCCCGATTCACCCAATGCAACAAAGCGCTTTACCCCCTTCTCCATTAGCTAAAAAAAATATCCCCAGCAACGTTCACCATCAAAGAACCACCAAAGACAAAGCCCTCTCTTCATTCTCCTAAAACAAACCTCCCGCCAAAAAGGATATCTCCCCGAATAGCGTTCCATTCTTACTACCTTTTCCATAGATGACGTGAATCCTTGTGTGGGTGAGGGTATTGTTCTAGGTGGTGATGGAGGGGAGGGCGGGCTTTGATGAATGGATAGAGAGGTGGTGGGCGGATGCGGGTAACCGGTAGCTGGGTTAACGGGATTGGATGGGGCGAAATAGATGGGAAGCATTTGGTCGATTTTCGATGGATTGGGTGGCGGAAGGGAAGGGAAGGAAGGAATGGGAAGGAGAGGTGATGTGGAGATGGGAATTAGGGATATGGCTGTCATATATAGAAAAGTTTTTCAATGACTCCTGGTCTTGTATATAGCAATTTTTGGGCCCAAGGGTAGGACGGCAGCCACCCCAGTATCCGGCGACAATAAAATTTTCTCTCTCCATCATCTGCGACATTACTATCCGTTCCCCCCTCTCTCCCACATCAATCTCCTCTATCACTTTGGCACCTCTCCTTCCATCCCTCCCTCCCTCCCTCCTTCCTACCCATCCCCTTGTAAAATTCATCTATATGTAAATGAGTAAATGCCACCGACGAACACTTCATTTTGCATACAATCTAGACCCCTTTGTTCACAAGACACATGCAACCATTCATCGCATCTCTGCCGGAGGGGCCAGCTTTTGCATACTTTTAACCCTTCCTGGAATTCTTTCCCACGCATTCTATGTAGCCTACCTTAAACCCTTTCATCTGTTCACCTCGTGAGCGTAGGGAATGTGGTGGTCCGTGCTCTTTCATGTGGTTTCCCGATTGGTTGCGAAGGTTTCTTCGAGTGAGACATTGTGATGCGTGGACAGGGATATGGTACTGGAAATCAGCGTGATGGTGATATGCGGTGGGCGGGAAAGGGAAGATAAGGAATTTCATAGGGTAATATTAGTGGCGGTTTTGTAGAGGTGTAAGGGAACACCCGTAAGGGAAGTTCCGGTGTGTGAATCCGTAGGTAGTGTTTTGCAGGAGCAAGAGGGTGATGAGAGAGGGGGTCTAGTGGGGGTCATCTCCTTTGTTTCTCTTTCATCCTCCACCACCCTGACTTCCCTTCCCCTACATCTTTTCTTGATCCCCACAGGCCTTTTTTTTTTCCATTTCCCAAAAATGTCACCTCCACAATTTGATCATTCGATCCTCATCTATTCCCCCAGAACGGGGGAATTTCTCCACAAACTTTCTTGTACTTTCATCCCCAAAGAAAAGAAGTACAGTCACGCTGGCACCTATCGATTCAGGCACCATCAGTACCACCGCCAGCACCGCTACCAGGAGAGAAAGAACTATAACTGCAACTACACAAGCACAGCCACTCTTAGTTACCAAATGCCCAGCCATCGATGAGGAGAGACCCCTGGAGTTGGAATGGGTCTTCCGCGAGATATTCAAATGGATACTGGAATCACTATCCCGGCTGGGCCTAAACTAAACCCCGCTAGGTCGATGACGATCCGAGCTGGGTGGGGATCGTGGTTATGGCTGTTGTTATTTTTTTCGTACATTTATTTGTTTGTGGGCTCCCATTACTCACACAGAACTTGTACATTGGTGCATTGAAGTAACGAAGCAATAAGAAAAAGCAAGCGGGTTTGTTTAGTCCTCATTTATCATATTTATTTTTGAAGAGGGACCATCTTCAAATGAGACATGTCCGGATTGGAAGACGGAGGTTACCTTCCCGATATATCATATTTGGTGATGAAATCGTTGGGGTGAGATATTGAAACAGTAATGGCAAATATAGATTGATTTGCTTATGTTTGCTCTCTCTTCCTCGTCACACCAAGAGATTTTCAAGGTTTGTTTGGGGTCACTTAAGGGGGTGCAAGGGGTGCAAGGGGGGCCAGTTGATTCTAGATAGGGCAAAAGAGCGCCTTTTGGTAAGGTAGTACAATGTTTCTCTACGTACGGTAGTGAATATTAGGCACGATAAACCCCGGATCACAAAGTTTTTCGAACTCCCGTCAGACACCACACAACCCGCCTGATACAAGTAAATGAATAGTGATGCTCACTATACCGGGTGCTCACTGTGTTGGGAAACATTGTATCGTAATGGGACCTGCGCGAGCTAAAGAGCAATGTCTTCCACAGGAAATAATTGAGTTGGGGTGTGTCGCCAAGTATCGCAATCACACCAGCCTCACGCCAACGCCACAATGTTTTACTTAACCTGCTACTCTTCTGGATTGGATGAATTGAGGTGACTAAATTTGCTAAGTTATTGTTATTATTATTTTTTATCCTTTTTGAGAGATTTTATTTTAAATTTTCCTGCCATTTTTTTATCAAGATGACCTAAACAAGTTTTAAACATTACCCCCAAAAACTATTAAATCATGGGATGTCTGCTCTGGTAGCTCAGGGGTTAGAGCATGCGATTGCAGATCGCAGGGTCGATCGTTCGAATCGGTCTCAGAGCTGTTTTTTTTCTTCCCTCTTCTTCCTCCCATTTTCATTTCCTATATGGTGCTGTACAGCCCCTTTTATAGTCTAGTACTGTACACGGCAGGCAATATATGTCGTAGTGAGTCGCACAGCACCCCCGACGGATGCACAATTTCCATGAGGCACGGTTTAATTGCATATGCATATGTGTTCTAGATGCTGTGCTGTGGAGTGCTCCTATCATTGGTGGGGTAGGCAAATGATGACAAGGCATTTCGCTCATCCATGCCTCCTATTTCGTGATCACAGTTTAACTCAAGCTCTTTGGCGGTGGGAGGTACTCATGATCAGAGTTGAATACGCCCAACGCTCGAGGCAGGAGAAACTAGACCTAGAGTTGGGAATCGAGGTAGACGGGGACCGAGCATTGGGCGAAATGAGACATCCCCTAGAGGCAATCCGGAAACATGGTTTCCCGTCTCCTCTATACCATCTTTGACAGCATCAATGCCGGGAGATAGGGGCTTGTCGGCTTTATCTCAGCCCGGGAATAAAATAAGTTTCTTAGGTCATGACAGTGCTTAAGTCAGGTGGCGAGTGTGGAATGATGCCAGGAATGTTGTTATAAAACGGTCCTTTATTCGAAGGTTAGGTCTAGCACATCTAGTTTTAGGTGTAATTCATGAGGGCTGTGTCTCGACGACTGGTGTGGGTATGGGACACTTGACTTGTGTTACTTTTGCAGGAATCGGGGCCATATAATAAGCTGTGTTCGCTTTTTCCACTCCCACTCCTTCCTCCTTCCCTCTTTCTTTCATTCCTTTCTTTTCCCTCAGCACCCCCCTCCTTGCCTTCTGCAATTGCGGGCGGCTGGCTCTTTTGCTTTCTCTACTAAGACATCTCTAAGAGGTATAGTGCAAGAACGGATAAACGTCAACCTCATTTAGGGAGGTTTTCAATCGAACATAACCCACCAAATAGTGGTCCAACAAATATAAAAAAACCGTAGAAATATGGAGCAAGTGAAGCAGAATAAAAGTACGGTTTTTTTATTTAGTAGAAGCAAGTACAGGGAGTGGCATCTTTGTTTTAAAACTTCAATATTTGGTGTAAAGTCTGAAGTCTTGGCGTAGAAATGCAACATAAAATTTCTGAGTAATCATAAAATTTAGTACTTAACTCAATTAAAGTAAATTATACAAAGAAGCATACACTAATACAGTACACAACAACGAAGTTCAACATTTCCCAATGGTCAGAATTGGAAGACGCAAACGCCAGAGTCGCTTGGCAGGCCAACTCGGTGGCAGACCCACAAAGCAGTTTGATCCAGTGTTCGAGGAGGAACTGTTGAGCCTAGAGCAAGAAGTCACAGATGAACCAGATGTGCTTGAAGTTCCTGGTAGGTTTCAATCTGAGCTATTCTGTTTTATACTTATTAATTAGACCTGAAACTAATTTGAGAATTAGTGAAACTATTAGAATTAAATGTGAGCCCAAGTGGCACAGGAAGAGGAGGGAGACCCCCATGTCGACAAACAATCTGGAGAAGAAAGAAGCAAGCTGAATTGCAGGAAATAGCAAGAGAATCCCAGTTGGGAGAATATCTAGAGCCTGAGGGAGCTGGAGTGGCAGAACTAGAATGGGAAAGGGCTGAGAGGGGTGAGATGATAGAGGAGAAGGAAGAAATAAGAAATGGAGGAGTTGAGATATCAGATATGGAGGAGATGGAGGTTGAAGATATGGGAAGGATGGTGGAGGAAGTGTTGGTGCCTGGATGGGAGGGGGAGATGGAGCAACAAGAGGAGGAGGAGAATGATGAAAGGGATAATTTGGCTGAAGCTGTTAAAAGCTGGCCAGTCTTATCGAAGTATCAATCAACAAGGTTTAAGCATCGGATCTTGACTAAAGGTATATCTACCCAAACTCTGAAAATTGAAATAGCTAACCAATATCCCAGGAATTCACAATATGCATAAGCTATTAAACTCTAAGAGGAGAAAGCCAAAAGAACAAGACCTTATACGCCATATACAAGTCCTTGAATTTCTTCGATTCCAAAGATATGGATTGCAGAAAACATTTTGGCAGAGAACTCGCAAAGAGGCCGCATCGATTGTCGCAGCGACTGGGGGCCATGGAGAACGAGTTCAAAACCATATTATCCAACATGAAAAGAGTTGGATCAAGAACTGCCAAATTCCTCTCTCTTGTCAAGGAAAGCCACCAATGCTGCATCGGTTAATTGACGACGATGGAATGAAGTTAGCCCTCAGAGAATATTTGGCCGGCGCCGGGGAGAGAATTACTGGCCAGAGTGTCGCCTATGCCATTTCATCATATTGGCAAACTGGGATACTACCGTTTGAGGAGCAGCCAGAGTTAAAAAATGCTCCTGCACAATATGCACAGGAAACCGAAGTCAAGTTGGCCCAATTGGCCCAGGAGAGGCAAGATGTCCAACATACATTTAGCAGTCGTACGGCAGTAAAATGGTTGCAGAAGATGGGATACAAATTGCAGGATGTGAGAAAAGGGGTCTACAAAGATGGGCACAAGTGGGCCGATGTCATTGAGTACAGGCAGGAGCATTTCTTGCCTGCCTTAAAGGCACTTGAGAATAGGATGGTGCGCTGGGAGCTTATTGATACGAATGAGGGTGAAGAGCTTCGAATGGTATTACCAACCAATCTTCCCCTTGGAGTAAAGCCAATTGTACTCGTTGTCCATGATGAGTCTACATTTAATGCCAATGATGGACGGTCTAAGATTTGGATCAAAGATGATCATATTCCATTGAAGAAGAAATCACGTGGAAAAGACATCATGGTGTCAGATTTTCTGACTCCTGGAGGTCAACTCAGAGTTCCCGAAGGTGAACACCTCAATCCAGACCCAGAATATGGAACACAAGATGGTGGCCCAAAGCGTCTTGATCCCCATCTTGCCTCTTGCTCAATTGAATATGGTGGCGATACATGGTGGGATGGTGATCAACTTGTTGATCAGGTCATGAAGCTTGCAATTCCCATCTTTGAGGTTGCATTTCCAGGCTGCCAAGCTCTGTTTCTATTTGACAATGCTACAAGTCATTCAGCATATACAAAAGATGCTTTAAGAGCTAGCGCAATGAATTTACGTCTTGGAGGGGGGCAAGCACAGCTTCGGCCAGGTATAAACTCTTTAACTAGAGAGATTCAACCAATGGTAATGCCTGATGGCTCACCAAAGGGACTCCAGATAGTGCTACAGGAGAGAGGCCTCTGGAGACCAAGATTGCGAGTGCAATGTCAGAGGCCAGATGGAAAAAAAAACAAAGCATGCCTCAATGGTGGTACTTGTTGTGCAAGGGCATTGATTGCCAGTGAGCCAGATTTTAAAGCTCAAAGAAGTCGCTTGGAAGAAGAGGTAGAATTAAAAGAACACCTGGTTTGTTTTTTCCCTAAGTATCATTGTGAACTCAATTTTATTGAGTATTATTGGGGAGCTGCAAAGCGCTATGCTCATCGAAGATGCGGATATAATATACGAGCATTGCGTAAAATGGTGCCTGAATGCTTGAATTCTGTAAAGCCAACTTTGATTTGGAAATTCTGGGCACGTACTGAGAGAATGATGAGAGCATACCATGAAGGTATTGCCTATGGTACCCCAGACTTTAAGGAGAAGGTTACCAAAACATATAGGAGCCATCGTAGAGTTTCTGACTCTCAAACTGTTGTATATAATTAATTGATCATCTTTCATCTTACATTATTTACACTCCTTCATCGTCAATCACTCACAGTCTTGGCAATTATTTGCACAGCCACTGTTGCATTTCACTGTGCCACATGGTTGACAGTCTTCCCTTCTTGAACCCATATATGCTGTTAATGTGCCTAGGAGGTAGCTCTTTTAACGATGTGTGATATTTTTCTCCGCTCGCATCATATATGTCCACATTTTGATTGGAACCTCTGGCAAAGTTAGTGAAGTTGCACCCCCGAATTCAACTAAAACTGGCCAGGTCGGATTTCAGAGTGCTGTCCATTTTCTTTTCTTTTCTTTTTAAAGCTCTTTCGATTGATAGCTAACCGAATCAGTTTGAGGATCTATTAGTCTAAGGTCAGAAAATCCAAGACGACAGCGGTGCTGTGGCGGCTAGTGCTAATGAAACAATCAATACTACAAGGATCCTGGATATCCTTCAATCTGGATGAAGAGCATGATGGAATATGTTGATGCTCTATCTTGTTCTTTTTTTCTGTTAGTGCCTGGGGCCCTGTTCCGGACAGGTTAAGTGCTGGGCATACTGTAAGCCCCTGTTACCCTATTTTCTCTCAGTGCCGGCGTTGGCCTGAGGCGGAGATAAAGTTTGTATTGGTGATGAATGATGATTCGACATTTTCTGGTGTGCGTCTAACGGTTTACTGCAATCCAATTGTTGCTTAGCAGTTATGTCCCTAGCCGAGACACGAGAATGATTTTGAGATGCCTGTGATCAGGGTACTGTACCCTGGGTGGCGCTAGTGCATGTCGGAGTGCGATCATTACCTTCTTGTCCTGTTTATGTATTCTTGTTTTGATCGACTGTTCTGGCAGGGGTGATCCAGGTCACTGGATATCTGGGCGGGGTTCTCCGATATGCCGTGTACAACTAAAATATTCCTCTCACTATGGATGGCCATTTTGTTCATCTATCGCTCGGAATAGGTATGCTGACCCTTTTCCCACTTGATTTGAGGTCCACATATCTTGCTTTCAAATTTTCTCAATCATTACTTTCCCATCCTACGCAGCCACATGATAGGGTTTTAACCCCAGCTACCCAGCAAATTAGCACAGCACTTCCTTGGATTGTTGAAAAAGGAATCCCTCGAGAGGTGCCCGGATGCTTTGTTATTGGCTGATGGCATAGCGATATATCAGCTAACTTGAGCCGAGAACCTAGAAAAAACACTGCAGACAGCCGTGTGAATCGAACTCATTCACTAAGTTCCCCAAAGTTGATAACCTCGTTGTGACAGCCTGTGCATTTCTTAGCTCCGGACGTCCTTGAGGTCACGCGGTCCCCCACCGGAAGAGCTAGGCCACTTAGAATGGTGCCACTGTAAGGAAATTGGGATTAATATTATTCCGGTTAAGCGTAGTTGATCAGAATATAGGGAAACCGGGCACTATCACCTGAACAGGGGACAACGACTTCCTTTATCAGCTGAGTCATAATCCCAAGCCGAGTGATTACCTATGAATAGATACGGGCTCCAGACGGTTTACACCCGATTCCCCTGTGGAGTCCGCCATCAACTCAAATGGAGCTAACCTATATCTAGAAGGGAGATAAACTGGGAGTGGCGGATTCCTAAGGAACGCTACGCCAAAAGGTATTGACACAATTAATGCCGATTGGCTGGAGGTGAGCTATCCCTCTTTTTATGTATATAGAAGCAAGACTACAGAGTTACCTTCTCTTTGGGATACTAATCCTTAATTACCAAGTAGGCTACCTGACAGTTATTAATGGAAGATTGAGTTATTAAACTTTGATGCTGAAAGAACATCCGATGCTCTTTAGGTTTGCCTGAGGTTCCGAATGTGTCCTTATGGACACCGGGAAATTCTAGAGCTATATTCTCCAACACCAGCAAGATAACCAGTCAAGACAAGTAGATGTGCAGCACGTCTAGCTATAGCCTTACTCTGCACCATACGACCGATATCAATACCTTCGAATGGAATTCTATCTAGTTCACCAGGGGTGTGTGCACAGCCTTCTCACTCTGCTTGGCCGGTCACCCTACTGCCTCCTGAGCCCCTTGGGTATTACTTCACATACTTTCAAGGTAATTCTATCTCCTCGCCCTGATGTTGTGAGGGTTCTAGTTCTCTCCAACACGTCGTCGTCGTTTGTTTTTTTTTTGGTGCGACCGGGTGGCTTCCTGTATTTTGATAGTTCTTGGTCCCTAGCGTCGCTGAAGCTATGGGTCATTTATTGGGGATTGAGCCTACGACTTAGCAAGAACATCTACCTAATTGTGGCTTTTGAGGTCATGATTTTGGAGCCACATCATGTAACCAGTTCTCCGCCGAAGTTTAAACAAACTAATAAACAATCACAACAGCGCACAAGATTGATGGTTGATTCACCTAGGGTAACTGTAATGTCAATTACTGGAGCAGGCGCCAATAGGCATCACTAATCTATATCATACATACCCGGAGAGACTATTCAACCATCATACCGTAGCATCAAGCTTTCAACCCTAACCCTACACAAAGCACTCGGGCGCCCTTGGCCCGCTCCTCACTACCATTTTGATTCTTTGACAGCCTTTATAGTCGGCCTGTTATCCTACTTCTCCGTTCCTCCAAAACTAGCTATTTCTACACAGAAACGTCAGACCGCAAGCTATATATAAGGTTGTTGAAATCATTGGGCACGGGCTAGAATGAAGGACATGTGGCTTCCATCTCACGCCTTCTTTTTCGCATGAGGGAATGCACATTCTATAATCCAGTCTTTACCCGAACGATTTTAACCAAGCATCAGTGTTGAGTCATTGCTAATAAGAATTCAGTAGGACGAGCAGATCCCCAGATAGGTCATTGCTCAAATCAAGACGTGGGGCAAGGAGCGGGGGGGGGGGGGATTCGGCGAAGGCTTCACTTTTACCCAAACTTTGTTTTTCCTTGATGCTGAATATGCTAGCCGCTTCTACCCCTAACACCTCATCTCACTCTTTCTTGCTTTTTTCTTTCTCCAGCAGCTAGGATCCAAGAATCCTCACCGACAGTACAGGTACCGCCCAAGTGGTTCGAGCAAGCCCCAACAAAATCCTACCCGAACATCCCTGCAGAAACCATAATCTGGAAGCGCCCAACCGCACCCGGAGGGTTTTGTGCAGGGCCATGGCTCCTCTGTAGCAGCCCAAACCTGGCTAGGACACCTGGAAGAACACACATGTACGTGTGTGATAGGACCCTCAAAAAATCAGGCTGAGAAGAAAAGAAGGTTGAAAACACCCCCAAGCCACCCGCGATGTGGCACTTCGCACACCCGTCTTTTCCCTATGTAATCCAGGACACAATGTGATTGTTACTGTTTCTTTAAACCATTTTTTTCTAATCGCATTTTGAGGTCTGTTACTGGCTGTCCCATGAGATGCCTTCAAGCTTGGATGACGCAGTTTCTCATTAGATCTGGCTGTCCGCCGAAAGTGCACGATTAAGTACCGTAGATTTTCAATCTGCCTACTCGAAATTGTTTTATTGGTTTCTTATTGCGGGGAAAATAAGTGAGCCATCGTGGTTGGCAAATGACGTGTTGCCATTACATTCTGCTCGGTTACAGCAGTGTGCTACCGATTTCCAACTAGAAATTCCCTATTCGGTGACACGATTGATAGCCTATGATGATGTTCGCCTACGGAGTTCAATTATGACTGGAAGGGGTCTCGCGGTCTAGACCCTGGAAAGGACATTTTTCCTTTTTGGAGAAACGGTGAAATAGCCAATGAAAAGAGGAAAAATCGAATCGAATGAAGGGGATGATTGAAAGTGTGCCATTATCTTGCAGATGGTTACACAGAAATCCACGCAGAACAGATGTTTCAACTGTGCAGTTGTTGGGAGTGGGAGTTGGTAACTTTGTGTACAACAGGAAGAGGCAGAAAACGCGACGTCAGGACCAGGATGTGACGGCATCGGGGGGAAGTTTTCCTTTTCCAAACTCATTTGAATCCTCTGGAAAATGATTTACGGGGTTGATGGGGACGATTCTCAATTGACATGAATCATTTTTGTGGAGTCGGACATCTACAGTAGGATACTATCTAAATGGCTTGGACAGATTAACGGAAACAGGTGTATTAATATCTTGGAGTTTCAATTTCTGGATGTTCACAGCCTCTATTTTTAGTCAGTATACTGGTACCATAACTAGTTTTGCACTTTGCCGTAGGCGACGATATCAAAACAAAGTTGGAGACATTCAGTACGGCGAGCAGGTCTGTCGAACGTCAACCATTTCCGGTTCATGTATCGTCCAAAGGCTCACGGGTCGTGAGGGTTCTAGGTGGATTGTCTTCGATATCTCCATATCGGAAAGTGAAGCACTGTACAGTACGATGGGTATTTACCTTTTGGTGAATCGGGCGCTTCCGACCAAGACAGTTGGGTCTCCCCGAAAAAAAAAAAAAAAAAAAAGAGTTATCTTTGACTCTGATGACGCTTTGTGCACATTTCCATCTGCTTTTTCATTGGATTTTATGTAGACTACGTACAGTAACACAAATCAGAACGAAAAATCCCTCCCGAAAGAGGGAAAACGTTGTCGATCAAGAGGCTCAAGTCGACTCACACTGACTCGTAGCCTCCCCGTCGTCGGCGTCAGCAAACCGTTTTAGCTCAAGTTCGAAGACTGAGGGAAGACAGATTCTACATATGAGAACATCTTCGATTCTGGGGTAAAAATATTGGGGAGGCAAAGATACATCGCAAGTACCGTACTGTATTAGACACTCTTGTTTTATTTGTGTCTATGGCGCACTCTTAGCCTTTTTTGACCCCTTATCCTTCCAGCGTTGGTAAAGTAGCCGAAGCCTTGTGGCCCATGTTACAGAATCAAATCTTGATGCAATGACATTGTACTCGAAGTTTTTCGGAGAGCGCACGTCAAGATGGTTTTTTTTTTCATTTTTTTTTCATTGTGGTTCATGATTGGTTGGCCAGCTCTGATGCATGGAGATGGGGCTGGGCTATAGACAACAAACCCATTGTTCCTCAGCCTTGGATATCTGAGCACAGCTCACATCTTTGAAAACGCATACTCGAGGAAGTGTTCCTCCCTCCCTTTTTTTCCTCTTGCTAATACCCAGAAATTCGTTTTCCAATAGAACTTGAAAGTAATCCCAGCAAACGTCCAGGGGCATCAGAGACGACCTCAGCTGGTAAGAGAAGTTAACGGTTGCTGTACTAGGTAAGACAGTATGGAGAGAATCACCGACCAGAGGTCTCGCTGTAGCCTAAGTGGGGAGACCAGGCAGCAGTACTGTATAGAGCAAGCAGCAGGTCGAACACTACCCTCAAGGCAGATAAATAGTTATTGTTTTGCTTGCACAGAAAGATCAGAAGGCTGGCTACTTCTTTGCAGGGCGTGAGCATTTTCAGTCTACTGCAAGGCAACCTAGCCTTATCTGTGTTAACCGTGAGCTTAAGAACTTACCTCCCAGCCCTTTCAATGCTCGTCCTCTACCTCATAAACCTCCCTACGGATTCCGGAAATACATATTAAATCTCGGCTCGAACAGACAAGAAGTGCTCAAGTTCACGACTGATATCGTCAACACCCTCACGAGTACGATTCCCGAAAACACCAAAAATACGCCATATGTCAGGAAACTTCTCTCAGACTTTCAACAACCTAGATAACCCCCCCAGAACAATCGATCAAAGCATGGGTACATACACAGGGCAGGAAAGATCTAATCGCAATTCGGTATGCACTGCAGGAGCTTCATGGCAACCATCACCTATGGTACCCGCATCTCAAAACCATTCTGTTGTCTCGACTAGCCACATAAATGCCATGCAACAATGTGGATATAGCATGCCATTGGACACGGGCGAAAGCATTTATGATATCCATGTTTCACCACCACCTTCAGCTCAGGTCAAGGCTAGTACTGAGCTAGAACCGTTTGATGGGTTTGATAATGATGATTTTTTGCTGGCTTTGAATAGAGGTCGTATGGAGGAAGGTCTTACGAATATGGATGGAATTACTCCTTTTACAACATCTCAAGCCCACGAGAGGTAAATACTACTTGAACCCCAGTTTTGATAGGATTTGTGAGAAAGAAAGCGAGAGAGAGGCAGTGAGAAAGCGTGAATAAAAGGAGACTAAAAATGAGAAAAATATAGTGGATTTTATGGATACACCTCTCCTCCCCAGAGATCACAGAATTATTTCATCGACACCGAACCATCTAGCCCAACTCAACCCTCAACCTTCAACTATCCTATCTTCGTCCCATCAAGCGGCGACAACCTCGACGGCCCTGGGCAACTGATAAATCCACCGATCCTTGATCCACCGAATGTTGCTCTCTCCAGGTCAACAGTGACTTCCACCAAATCAAAAGCTTTTAGCCCCAACGACTCAAAAGTGAAGCCCAGTAACTCAAAAGCAGTAAAGTAAGTTTTATATCACAAAAATACCCCTTTGCAATAGTTTCTCTTTCTCTGCCTTTCATTTTTTTTTTTCCCCTCTCTTCTTTCACATCCCAAAAAAAGAAGAAAGGGGAGAAAGCCCACAAGGAAGGAAGAAAGACTCATGCCAAGAAACGATTTTTTGATGAAGAACCCATTCTGATTGTAAACCTCCCCCCGTAGAAGCAAAAAATCCCACCACTGCCTCGTACCAACATGCGTGAAAAGTTTCGGCCGTTCTGCTGAACTCAATCGCCACATGATTTCGGTGCACAGAGATTATATCGCGACCGAGAAACGTGGGCAGCTCCTTAGCTGCACACACGAGGGTTGCCAGAGGGTTGGCGAAAATGGATTCAAACGGAAGGACAACCTTGTCCAACACTTGCGTGGTGTGCACGGAGATGTTATCGTGAAGAAGCAATCGCGTAGGTCTCCGAGCGCGGAGGGAAATCAGCAACAAGCGGGGCTCTTTGATCACAATCAGCAAGCGATAGTTCAAGAAGTAGGCTTAAGCCCTCCGAATCTTGCGGAATTTTTTGAGAGTCTCCGGTTTCAAAACTATGAAGGGTATGAAGGGTATGAAGGATAGATGAAGGAGTGAACGGGGGAAGTTTCGAAACTGGTCTTTCTTATCTTCTTCTCTCTTCTTTATTCTTTCTTCTTTTTTTTCTCTTTTTTCTCTTTTTTCTCTTTTTTCTCTTTCTCTTTTCCTCTCTTATTTTTGATTTCGGGGCATGGTTCTTTATCTTTCGACTTAATATCTTCTTGTCGTTTTCTCTGCCTTTTTCTGTTTTTTTCTGCGCCGTCCTGTTTTTTCGCTTCCATCTTTGGTCAACCAAAAAGAAACAAGACTTTTTTTTTTTTTTACTTTTGCCTTTTTTTCTGCGCAGTTTTGATTTTGATTTTGATTTTTTTTTGATTTTGATTGTTTCCTCTGTTTCTGTCTGGCGATCAATGGCTAGCCGATTGATTTGCTTGCTTGCGTTCCGGTTTAATTGATTTCTCTCTCAAAATTCATTGGTTTTATGTAACTCTGTGTTTTTCTCGGGGGCCTTTTGTGTAAAAAAGTAATCTTTTTGTATCTCATACATATTATCTATTTACTGGATAGATAAGTTAGCATAATTACATTACGGCAAGCATTCCAAATATGTGAGAAGACTTAGAGTCAAAGGATGGATTGGAGATGGGCATTAGAGGTGAGTGCGAGTGTGTGGATGGGAGAATGTGGCAGTGCGCAATAATCAACGAGTGACTGGATAAGTGTCAAGAAGCACAGCCTTCTCAAATCCCAATTCCGGCATATGCAGTATTACCATGCATCCAGACGGGCGCAACACAATGATAGGCCGAGCGAAAACACTGAAGGGAGAGAATAAAAGAGTGGGGAAGAGCAACATACCAAAACTAAAGAATGAACGCACGTCACCTCAGCCCACCCACAAGAGCCATCATACTTTCATCCATCATACAATACCAATCGCACGACTCCTCCCGCGACCAGAGAAAACTGAAGGGAAGAGAAGAAAAGGAGAGAAAGCGAAAAGAGCTCCTCCATTATCCCTGCGAAAGGCAATTCTCTCTTCTATTCAAGAGTTTAATTAGTTTGCAAAGTCTAGTAGAGTATACATACCACTATCAATAAGGACTTCATCATACCCCCACGCCGTAGGAAGGATTGAAGAGGTCGCAATGTTGGAAGAATTGAGCCCGAAGAGTTGGGGCTTCGGGGATCTTTATGGTGGTAAAAAAAACTGGGCAGGTTGTCGGAGAGAAATTGACCGGCGGCGCTTTCCCGGTGAGTTACGCGGGGGGCGCCTCGATTTCCGCTTTCCTTCGTGCCACCGCGTTTCTCTTACACTTTAGGTTGCGTTGCCCACCCACTATTCCCATGCAGTGTCACGCTCGGCACTTTCAGGCAATGCCAGCTGAATGGATGGGCGAGGTGGTATGGTAGGTTGGGTTTATTCTTGAGCTTTAGGCAACCACTGTTTCGGACGTTATGACTGTTGCCTTGGGATTTACCTTCTGTTGTGGTTGCAGTGCCACCCCGCCCCCAACCTTCGGTAACTTACTCGTATTCTCTCATTCTCTCCAACATGCCTTTTTTCGTTAAGCTGGGCTGAGGGGCTACTGGTTGAAGGGGATGTTCTCGGATGCTTTAGGGCTATTTCCGTTGTAATTAATTTTCTGCTTCAGTTGCCATCAAGTCCCCGTAGAGGTAACGAAGGGAAAAGCAAGGCTGAGATAAAGCATTTTAGAGATGGTATACCGTAAGTCCAGGATGGACCTTCCGACATTTTAGCCTTCTATGCGCAAAATTGTCAGAGTAGTGAATTGGCCAATGGTCGATTTTGTGGGGATACCGGTATTGAAGTTTACGCACATATCCCAAGATATAATAGCTTGCTTCATGGACAACCCTGCTGATCAGGGTACTCAAGTACTACGATGCTTGTCCTATGAGTGGGCATGGGATACTGATACCCTACTCACACTGAATAATTCAGTCATTGCTATCCCAAGAATTAACAATTGAGAGAGCGTTAATATTAGATTCGCGGGGTACTGTAACACGTATGATAAAACCAAAAGAGCTTGGAAAGTCAGAAACCCTTGTGATGTGAGTACGAATCTCGCATTTTTTGGATTCCCTGCTTCTTCAGCCTTGCTGGGTGAGGGGGTCGCGCAAGGCAAATATGATCAACGGAGTCTACCGCACCAGTTGCATTTGATCTAGAAGAAGCTAAACTATGATAACGCCTATCCGCCCCCATTCCCGTCCTTAGGATTTGTTGGATAAGACTCAAGAAAAGTACGGTATGCACTGCCCCCGGAACACTTCGAGAAGTATTCGAGTAATATGTGCATCACAGTTCACCCCGAGAGCTTTCGCAAATGTGCTCTGAGGGGTGTGGGGGCTATCTTGAGCTTGTTAGTGGATGCAAGTGGTGGAAACTCGTACTCCAGTAGTCATGTAGACACTCGGGAGTAAACTCTACTGGTAGTTGTACTAATACCGTAGCCAGTACCGAGGATTTACGGCTGTGCTGGGAATATTCCAAATCCAGTACCAGTACTTGGGCTCTCTGCCAGCTACTAAATTGCAGCCATCGGTGATACAACTAACTTTCTCCACTGGAGCAATAACTCCCATAGCAATTCATTATCAACACTTTTAATTGGAATGCCCTCTACTGTACTGTACAGCTCCCATATCCTATCACATTCAGCTTCAACCCCCCTCTCCTGACATGAACTTTAGTTGTCCTTCACACACACATGTGTAAGTCAACCGCAATAGCCGCATGACTATTCTGATCTCTGCCAGTTTATTTTTTACGTTTCTCTAAGGCGATTCTTTTCTCTCCCCTTCACTCCTTTGATTAATTCACTTACTTGCTTCTGATGGAAAGCCTGGGGGGCACTTTCTATAGGATCCCAAATTTAATGAACACGCTTGCTTCACAGCCCCCGCCATGAGGGGTTTTTCTGAAAAAGCTACTGGGTTGGATGCAGCTATCGATTGAATGCGAAGGAAGTTTCTTTTCTCAGGGCCGATCTGGGGATTTATCACGGAACCCCTTGTAAGAGTAGGGCCTAGTTTCTTTGATACGGTAGTTCTAGTTATTTTTGGTAAACAGTCGTCGCACTGCAGTGGCCATATAATATATGTCTCTGTGGGGCCGGTAGGTTACTCAACATCCCAGTATGATGCAAGGGATCATCAACGCCAGAAAGGCCCCATATCCGGAAGCGAGATCGATGCCTAGGGCAACTGTACTCGTTACAGGCATGATGTACCCGAGCACGGAGATTAGAAAATATATGGCGAATTATCTGCGCGTATCTTTGCGCGCAAACAAAATTATACTCGAGTACCTTCAATGTTCGAGTACTTTTCTTTTCTTCCAAACTTTTCGATTTTATACTGACTAAACTACTAAGCTCTAAAATGGTAACTAATGTTCGAGTACTTCTTTCCTGTAACGAGAAACATGAAGCCAAAATCTTTATTCGCAAGCATTCGAACCTGGGGGTACCGTAAGCTACCATACGGTATCTAACGATTTTGTTTTTTGTTTTTCTTTTTTGCAGAAATCCTGGGAAGGCTGTCTGTCAACCCTACCATATGGCGCACAGCATGGTAAAGAGTTCCACAGCTCCTCAAATCATGCATGGAACATCCTTTCTTTCCTTTTGTTCCGTGATTCCTTCCGGAATTTGCCAATGAGATCACCCTGTGATGTGCATACATACTGTGTTCTAGGCTGCCATCATACCAAACGGGGACTTCTATATATCAACTCCACTCTTTAAAGACTTCACTTTACCGGACTCTAATTATCATCGTTAGTTTCTTAGTCAATCAGTCAAACCACTCAAGCACCTTCCCGAATCATCATCCTCTGTTACCACTGATATCACAGCATCGCGTCGGACCCTTGCACGCCAATGCCTAAGTTTTGTTTTTGTATTTTTCTTTTCAAAATTTAAGTGTTTAGCAGCCTTGCAGTTGAGTGAGTGACGTGGTGTGATAGATTCTGTGGGGGTTGTGCTTTTTATCATGCCGTACCCCGCCCCGCATACTGGTGATATATGGTTCTCGAGCATGCGGGTTCTGACAAGGCAATTTATAAAGCAGGATCTTAATGGGAACATTACAAAGAAGATCACGGAAGCAAAAATTATCGTCCTCTAAAGGGAAAAGAGTGGATACTTTCGTACTTGCTTACTTAGCTTAGGCGGAGGATTAGGTTTCGGGGTTTTCGGTTGCGTCAGGTTGCTGTATTTGTATAAGCCGTTTCCAAATAATTGGGGCTGTTTTGGGATTACCGGTACGGTATTACTTGTGGGAAGAGACAGAAGGGGAAGGGATTGCCATAGTTGGGTTGCACAACCGCCGGATTTCCTCTCTGGTTTCCTCAATGGTATCAATTCCCGTCTGTTAACTTAATAGTTAATTCAGCGAAAGAGTGCTTGTAGAAACAAGTGGTAGGATTTGATAGTAAATATCATAATTTCTTAAAGTATAATTTCGCTCCATTGCTATCTTTCCGACACTGCATCTAAATGACAATATAAAGAACAATTCTCTGCGCAATCGCACCTATAACCCTATCGTACTATTAACTGCGTGCCTAAACCCACTGGGCTCTGATACGAATCCAATTATCGCCTAACCTGCAACACACAGCTAACCACCAACCTCAGCCTCCAGGCGCTCCTGCACAATCAAAAATATGAAGCATAACTTTTAGGCCTTCGCCATCCCCACGCTTCAGCCCTTTAACCACCTCCTGATAAATGAAAGAAAGAAAAAATAGCTCAAACTATTTCCATTGCCTTTGTTTGAAGTATGTCCGAATGGCAAATTTGTGATACTATCAAGGGCGCCTATGAAATTGATCGGGCTGGGTTAGGCACCCGACGCGAAATGGAAATAAGGAGCGAAGCAAGGAAGAAGTAAGGAAGTAAGCAAAGCGGTTGAGCTAAAGTGGGGAAGGTGATCATGATTTGCGATCTGTGCGTGGGAATTGGAAGGCAACATTGGGGTGGTAAACTCTTAGCATTAAACCACGAATAGTGTCCTCTAAAATTTTCGTATAGCAGGGGCAGGACCACAGGCGCCTAGTGCGAGGTAATCACTATTCCCTTCGCCTGTCGATTTCCTGAGTGTTTTGAACAAAAAGTCTCCTTATGAGTATGTTCAAAAGAGGAACTCAGGCCTCTCCGGTCAGGTGTAATTTATATCACTTTATCTGAAGAGTCTGAGAATTCACGCACTAATCAAATTACTCAAACATGACCTTTTCCATCATCACCGTCATCATCAGCATCATCAAGTCCTCAGGGCGCAGGCAGGCGACATTTCAAGAACTTTTAGGGCGGTCTTGGGTGAGCCTGATGCTTGATGATGACAGTAGGTGGTTGAGTCATTCTGGGCTTAGTGAGCTTTGGTATATAAGAGGTGCACACCCCAGAGGTTTTTGGGTGTGTGTCTCTCCTCTCTGCTTGTGTGCTCGAGGTTCTGGTGGGGGTTTTGGGATGGATGGCTCTACTGCCGTTATACCGTCGGAAGTTTTTTCTCTTTTCACCACCACATCGCGGTCGGGTGGTTATGACTGGCCTGGATCTCACGGAGCCTCTAAGCTCTGGCTCATTTTCGAGAATTCGCTGTGCAGAGCAACTCGGCATCTATGGTATGACTCTATGGATTATTTTAACAACCGTACTGTATTATTCCCCTCGGTAACTGGTTGGAACAACTTAGTTAGGGATATTATTCGCACCCTGATAAATAATATTCCTAGATCCCAAATCGGTCATAATATGGTAATGTGTCTATCTTATCTATGCTGTGCAATGGTGGAAGGCTCAATACACACCCGGTCCAAACACGCATTCTCTACTGATCGCTCAAATCTTGGCAATCCCTCTGTCTCTAAGTCAATTACTGGGCTGTGTATTTGGGTGTCCCGCGATTATGTTCCCCAGAGGCCCACGGTACTACTACTAAAGAAAACAGACTAGCGTCACGGAAGGAAATATTGCGCAGCGTTCTACCATGTGTGTTTCGAGCAATCGCGAAAAAAGCCTCCATGCGCGCATACCCGAGTTGCAATCATCCAGGCTGTGCAAATCGAATCAACCAACAGACCAATATGGACAAGCAGAACCAATTTATTTCTCAGTGACACCCTCAGCCTTCGATATATTCAACATACCAAGCAGGCAGAGCAGTATTCTGCTCGGATGTGTCAATAGAAACCGGGGGCAAAAAGCATGCCCCCCAACAGGGATCTTCACGAGAGCGAAGAAATTGTGCCTTTTGGCATCCCGAGTTTGGTCACGAGTTTCGCTGGCATCATAACCAATAACGGACTTGGCCAAACATTTAAACTTAACTTACCCAATCATGGTATCCCATGATGCGCAGTGCAGCACTCGAGCTTTGCGGCTCCGCCATCGAACGAAGCATTCTTCTCGGAGGATGAAGAATCTCATCCATTCGGTTCTGTGCTCCTAATCTGGCAAGAATTACAAAACGAACTGATATTATTTACCAGTGAAGCTCATAGAGGCTTGGCTTTGCGTGAGATAGGGGAGGAATTTTTCACTATCACTACAGGTAACGTCTTTGAATATTGAAGCACTGATAGAATATGCACCCATTATAGCGTGGCGCAGGCTGGTCGTTTATAAAGTACCAAAACGGCAATAGAGTGCTGTACGCTTCACGATACCCAGCTTGCAGCACCATTAATTCTGCAAAAGCTCTTCAAGAGGGAACAAGAACTGAGAATGATTTCTCACAATTTAATTATCTCATCGGGGATTTCTTTTAATTCCGGCTCTTAATTTACCCCTATTTATTTTCCATCTTCTGATCGGGTTCTTTAATTTTGTATGAATCCTCAAAAACTACTTCTTCACCAACTTTTCTCACCTTGCGCTGCCGGATCTGGATTGGAGAATAAATCAAACATATTAAATGTTGAGAGATGAAAAGAAGATAATATTACTATAGCATCATGTGGCCAAATAAGTAGTTAATAAATCCCAATAAAGCATTGAAGGAAATTCCTTATGTTCATCACTGTGAGATGAAATGAAGCTTTGGTCCGGCGATAAGGTAAACTTTCAATATTGTGAGGCTCTCTTTCTGGATCACGTGCAAATTTTCCCGTGCCAGTTTTGAATTCTCCAAGCCTACAGCACCGAGTTCCGTGGTACCATACCGTACACCAATCATAACGTCCATTGACGATTAACTTATGGTGGACCAGGCTGGGAGCCGCACTCCGTTGTCATGGTCCAATCTAACTAATGGTAACATCATGACATCTCATCTGTGTTCAATCTACGGAGATTCCTTTACCAATCTCCCCTAAATCTAGAGTCATGACCTTTTTAGACGAGTCACTCTGGCACGCCGATCTTTCCCCACGTATTGATTATGCCCACTTGTACATGTTCTCTCAAAAAATAACACTTATAACGACTTTGCTACCGAGTTGCACTTGTATCTATGGTACTTGGAATTTAGCCAGCGGGAAGATGAGAAATCCCAAGATAATATCACTGACTACAAATATAATAACTGCGAATGAGACACCTCATCTAATACAATCATACTACTCGTGTCGTCACCACTAAACGGCTGGTGATTTCAATCCGGCGACCTGAGTATGAAACGAGTAAGTTACAACGAAAGGTAGACCAACGCACATAATGCACCATTCATGCACCAAGAAATCACCTTTGGATGTCTATTCTTTCGCTCCTATTTGTAGATCTTTATTGTCACGAATAGGTGATGTGGTATTCCCGATGACCCGGCGCTTCATGAGAAGACTGGAATCAAGCGGTCCCTAAAGATTTCTACGTTTCAGGCCTTATTGGACTTTTCACGCACGTGGCGGCTTGCGGGATGATGATGGATGACCTGATCCCGATAACCAGCCGTGTCGATCATGTCGGGAACCTGGGCTTATCATACAGTACCTTTTGTTTTTTATTACATGCTAGCAAGTTACCCCGGATTACCAGCAGGACTATACTGGGCGCTGAGGGACGTGTGTTCACTTTGTAGGCAGGGTGCGGGATGAGGTGAGATTTCACAGGTTACTGGCATGAAGAACCAGAACATTTGAGTTCCAATTAGTATGGGTGCTCAGATACGCAGACAATTTGCCATACAAATTTTTAGTCCCTGTGTTCAGGTTTTCCATGCCAGTAACTTGGAGAGCTGT
Source organism: Choiromyces venosus 120613-1 (assembly GCA_003788595.2). Taxonomy (NCBI): domain Eukaryota; kingdom Fungi; phylum Ascomycota; class Pezizomycetes; order Pezizales; family Tuberaceae; genus Choiromyces; species Choiromyces venosus. The sequence goes on from ML120374.1 coordinate 403,117, forward strand.
TGGGGCCGATCCGGCTGGGAGATAATTACGGGAGGGAGGGAGGCCAAGCGGTAAGTAAGTATTACTGCAATAATAAGCATTCTTTGTGCGTTTCCTCTGATAATATGTTTCGCTCAGTATCATGACCTTTCAATAGAAACCCTGCCAGAAGAGTACTGGTATGCTAAACTAAAAACAGCTACGGTATTTCATAAACCGGATGGGGCGGAATAAGGGTAAAAATGAAAAGTGAAAGAACGAAACAAATATTGCCACATCAATCATAAGTCGTTATCATGATAAACTCCGAACACCCCCCCGCCGCCCTAATGCCGTACGCCGGTCAAAAACCATATCGTAAAAGTACACGCTAAAAAAATAAGTCTCTAAGTTACATGTTACAGAGTGTTCAAAAGTTGCTGGTGGTAATACATACCTTATGTATCACATCCGCTCATTACCCTATTTCACACACCACCTCATCATATGGACAAAGAAAAAAAAAAAGTGCAAAAACTACCCTTTCAATAACCGATCTTTTACCATCTCCTTTTCTTCCGCAAGATGCCGTTCCGCCCATGTCTGTAATCGGATTAGTAAGCTATTCTGGAGAACTGGTTTACCAATTGAAACAAACAAGTATCTCAGCAGCTGCACGCATTTCATGCATTGCTCTATCATAAACTCCCATTACCTCACTGACCCCGCCGCCCCCGGTTTCACCGTTGTGTTCATCCGTCGGTGAGGGTGACTTTTCAACCAGATATTTTATCTGTGAGAGGGCGTGAAGGGCAGACAAGGATTGGCGTAAGGACTCTTTAAGCAATTCCTCCGGCGACGGCCAATGCACCGGTGCATCAAAGTTTGAAGGTGTTGTAGGAGCTGTTGTTGCGGTGGGTTGGAGGGAGAGGAGGTTCTGTTGTGAAGTTTCGTTCGTAATCGTCAGTTAACCAAGCACCCAAGCACCCAACCAACAAACAAACAAACAAACCGGCTCAGCTCATCAACAGAGCTCCCCCTTCAACCACCAACCACTCTCTCCTCCCAGAGTCCATGATTTCCGGTAGAGAATGGAAGAAAACGAACCATAGCCTGAGAAATCCTCGAAAATCCTTCCCCAACATCCTCCCTTGTCCTATCCACACCCCCTCCTCCACCCCCCCTATTCTCATACCCCACCTCCATCCATCCGTTCCCACCGCTTCCCCCGGGTGACATACTCGCTCCAGACATAATCGAGCTTCTCCGTCTACGTGCCAAGGAAGACGTGGGCTTGCACGGGGACTCGGAGGCACGCGGGGATGTTGGGTACGGCGAAACGTGCACGTTATTAGCGGCGGCAGCAGTATTAGCTGTAGAACGACGCTTGAGGCGGGGAGTTGCGGGCGTTGCGGGGGTCGCGAATAGCGGTGTTGTCGTGGTTGTCGTTATCGTTGTTCCGGCTGTGTCCATTTTTTTTTTTAAATTTAAATTTAAATTTTTTTGGAAGGTTGGGTGGGGAGGGAGGGGGTGTTTTGGCTGGGTGAAGCGAAGCGAGGAAGCAAGCGGGAAGAAAACAGAGTGAGGTTGAGAATCTTGGTTCTTCAATTGATGTGGCGGTGCATACTCAATTATACGTTGGTCATGACTGCGCACTCGGTGGCTGGTATCTGCCGATGTTCTTACTGGATGGGCTGTGTTGCCCCCGGATTGGTGGAATTGTATTTCTACATCGGGCATATTATTCGCTGGCAAAGCGCTTCATGCTTCGCCCAGGTACGGCCAAATGTCATATCTCACTTCCACGTATGCAAATCAGAGACACACAGTCCACCTTCTGAACTATTCGCTCCACGGGCCAACGCTAGCGCATTTGTCCATCTCATCGTTTCATGATGAGAGGAAAAAAATAAAATATGCAAGGCTGAAACAACCACAAAAAAATCACACCTCATCAACTTCATCGCGTTTTCATTCACCCCCAAGGATGCGCACCGTACCTGCATATCTTGAAACACCCGCGACCTTGTGCACTGACATCATAAGGCTATGCTAAATTTATAGTGCCCAGGGGTGGTTTAGAAAAAGGTAGGCGGTGATAAGGAGGCGGGAGAGGAGGAAGAAGGAGTATCATAGCGTGGGATAGTCTTCTAGAAGGATGCCAGATCTATTATACACGTCATGGGAAGGCGGGAAGCATGTTAGGGTACCGATCGCACAGCGGAAATTCCCCAAAATTAAGGCTGAAATAGCCGTTTCCAGGTCCTTGGCTGCTTGGTTGGTGATGGCTCTACGCATGTATGTTCGTTGACGCCGATGCAACGCTCTCGGGGCCGTTGTATTGATATGGGGGCCAACAGGAACAAGGATGGGAACGGGAAAGAGTTTGCGCAATACAGCGGTAGAAACCACAGATATGTTGTGACGTTGTGTACGAATGAGACGAAAGGATAGAAAAACGTCATCATATTGATCCAATTCATTATTTCAACACTTTAGAAATTAGCATGGGGGGAGACCATGTGTTGGGCCCAATTCTCTTCTCTGATTGCATATCCAGAGGAAGAGTCATGCAAAGGCCCGATGAAGATGATGAGGAAGCAGCGGAATGAGCAACTACCAATAACTTGTATGTTGAATCTTGGAGGCCATCTTCGAAACCCGCATCCCTGATGCCGGGGGAACAGATCAAGCTATCTACCTACCCGATATGGGCTATGCGTTCAACCTAATCGAATGCTTGTTTAAGTTTAGAAGCAATAGAGAACCAGCAAAACAGTTTTACTAGAATCGGAATTCATACCGACTGGGATCTGGAGGTCGATGCAAGGATTGGGTTTCTCCAGTTCGCCATACCAGTAAACTTCTTAGATAATATCACGATAACTTTAAATTACCAACCACAAGCTGACTAATAGTTGCCAGGAACGAAGAAATTCCATTCTCTAGATTCTGAAGTGGTATTCTAAAAACTGCATGGAGCAAAAGCATTCCACAGGGGAACACAGTGGGGAATCACAGATAGAAATCGCAAATTGAACGATTATGAACCCCTTCATTAGTCTTTCGGGCATTATGTCAACAGCTTAATCTACACAAATCGTTGATAGTAAAAGGACCAACTCCCGGTGCTATATCCCGGTTGTTGAAAACCTAAAGGTCACCCAATTTCTGTAATACCAGCCCAAAGATCTAAAAAACTTTGCAACAAGAAACCCTAGAAGAATTATAATCCATATTTCCTCCTCACCCTCATCCCACACCTGAAATCAAAGAGTGACTTAAACCCCTAGGACATCCCCCCGATCAACACAAACTACCGGGGGGAGGCAGGACAAAATATTTCTGCTCCTCTCCTGGCCACTTCCCATCCTCCTCGGGGCTCTTTGGTCACGGAATTTGTCGTTTCAGTGGCGCCCCGCCGGACTCCTTAGACATCTTCGGACACGGTTTTTTTTTCACAAATGTCATTTTCTTATACAGCGGCTTCATCTGCGGCTTCTCCTGCGGAATCTGTAGTTTCGGGAGTGATTTCGGGCCCGGTTTTCCACTTCCAGACCTCTTCCTCAACTTCTTCCTTCCCTCAACCGGTGACCCCAATGGAAACCTAGGATATTGCGAAGTTTTCCACGACCTTCCAGAATACAATTCCTCCGCCAACTTCTCTACCCCCTCGATGATCTTTTCGTCAATGGTTTTTATTATACGGGAGATCAGAGCCTTCTCTTCCTCGTCGCTGAGTTTTTCAAACTTCTTCATTTTCTTGTTGAAAGCTTCAAAGTCTGTGTTACTGCCGAGATCGTCCGAAGGCTTGGAGGCAGATGGAGTGTAGATCATTTTTGCGCTTAATTATTAGGAAGGGGTAGAGGAGGGGCTTCGAGCCGGTTGTGAGGGTTAAGCTGTATTCGAGTTTTCGGGCTATTTGTTTTGTTTTTGTTGTCCCGGATGTGGAGCTTAGGAGGGGGGGTGGGGGGAGTCGCGTTAATCTCATTTTGTGATTAGAATTGGGGTTTAACTTGGGGATTGGCTAGAGGACTGTTGTTTAATGATCGGATATTAAGGAATATGGTGAATGGATGGATGATGGGATGGGTGCTTTAAGGCTTTGTTTTCCATTTCCTTGGGTTGGCGGATGTATCGTGATGGATGCTGTGGAAGTCCTCCTCAAATCTCATCCATTAAGTTCACCCTGCCACGCCGGACGGTACAATCGCACATCTAATATAATACTATTACAGTTGATGTGCTGGAAATGACAGGGAAAAAAAGTAGAAAACCAAGAGGAAGATTAGGTCATCCACAAACATAAGAAACACAGTTTACTATACTACAAGAAAATATGTTTTGGACACCGTGAAGTTCACACGGGTAATTGCTAGTTAAGTAAGAAAGAGAAAGGGGGTTTTGGACGACGCAAAATATCCGTCGGACACCAACTATCACTCAAACCCCATTTTTCAAACCTGTTGGAAGTGTTACTTCAATGTGATGAAATGTACACCTGCCGTGCTACCCGGTACACAGGCAAAGGTCAAGTATCATATCACCGTATATGGATACCCCTTATGGGTATAAGTAGGAAGGTCTTAGACACATGTTTCTAGATGATTATAGCCAACTGACATACACTGTCTTCACTTCATTCTATCTTCGTTCCCTCACTTCACTCGTGACCTCCGACAAAACCCGGCCAATTACACTCTCACAATTTCCCCGAACTGGCGCGAGTACTGTTGGGCTGGAAAATTGTTTGTTTTCTTTTATGTTTTCTTTTGTTTTTTTATTATGTTTTAGGGGTGGATATCACTTGGAAGCTTCGGAAATGATGGATGCGGGGGAATGGTTGTCACAGCAGTAGTATAGGGGGATAGGCATAAAAGGGGCAGTAGTTAGAACGGAGACAACGACAATGACAACGACAACAACAAGGGGATAGTTATTTTGTTTTTCATCGTGCACGAATCGGTTTCTATCTTTTCTTTTGTGATTGTGATAAGTGAGGATTGATTGATCTCCTCTTCGAACTCTTTAGTTTTCTTCCGTCTCGTTTTACGATTTCATACTGGTAGTGAGAGCTGTGATTGCTTCTTCCGGTGACTTTTTCTTCTTCTTTACGGCACTTTAGGTCTTCGAGAGATCCTATCCTACGGGGAAGTATATACGTTCGAAGGACCTCTTTCTTTTCTGTCGGTCAACCTTTTGTTTTTCAGTACCTGTATAGTATCCTACTTCTCATATGTATAGCCCAGAAACCCACTTCACTGGCAAAGCACTAGCATAGCACCAACTAGGGCCCCAAATTGATAGCTTAGTCACCGGCATAATCTAAGTAAACTGTTGAAAATCACGATGCCTCCATACCTCAGACACAATGGCGGTCACTCGGTAGGGAAAGACGGAAGGCTAGGGATTAGTCTGTTTGAGGATAGTTAGATGTATTACGCTAAGATAGAAGAAAGGGTAAGAAATGTGTTTGGACTAGTAGTTAGTTGTAACAAGATTGTTTGGCAGTGTTTGGGATGGTTTTGGAAGTGTCGGGAATTGGCACTAAGGAATGCAGGAGATGGAAAGCTAGAGTTAGTAAGGAGTTGAGACGAATTGGTGTCGGACCATGATAGTTAGAAAATACGAGAAGGAGCAGAAAGGTATCAGGACTGTGAGAGAACGTCGGAGTTAAGGAAGCTAGCTTAGGAGAAGTTTGACGGAGTTGTGCAGACGGAGGGTGTGGGAGCATGAGAGAGAACGGAGGAAATTATGGGCACCATGGAAAAAGGTCTTATTGCCAAGGAACGATTTGTGTATATATAGGACACCTTCCGGTAACTTAGAAAAAGACAAGACACAAGTTTTCCTCATACATTCATAACTGATTCACTTTATAAACCACTAACTTAGTCCATCCTTGGTCTATCGATCACAGGTCTTCGAAAACGGCAGTCTGCTCACTGAGTGGTACAAGTATACAGCATAAATTAACATTTACTGGGTAACTCCGTCTTCTGACCCGATCGGGGGCTTTCAGAGTCTGAGATCACTGTACTCTACCGGAATGTACTTCCAGCACGGGTTACCGATAGCGCTTGCAATTGTGATACTTTCCGTGTACTCTAGCAGAATTAACGTATAACGTGCAGGAGTCCCAGACGGGGGATTATCAACGATTCTCTCAAGTGGTATCCCAAAAACTCCATGGATCAAGAGCAATCTGCTAAGGAACGCAGTGATAGATCACAGATAGAATCATAGATTGAACGATTATGAACTCCTTCGACAGTCTCTAAAGCATGTCAACAACTCAATGTACACAAATCGTCAATAGTAAAAGCACCAGCCCACCGTGCTGTATTCCAATTATTGAAAATCAAAAGATCACCCAATTTCTGCAATATGAGCCCAAAAATCTAAAAAGTTGAAACAAGAAACTCTGGGAGGATTATAATCCGTATTTCTTCTTCCTCCTCCCCTTCCCTCCTGCCACATCTGAAGTCAAAGAGTGAATTAAATTCTCACGACATCCCCCCGATCAACACAAACTACAGGGGGCCGCGGGCCAAAATATGGTACCCCCTTTGGCGACTTCTCATCGGGGGTCTTTGCTAGTGGAGTCTGTAGTTTCGGAAGTGACTTTGGGTTCTATGGAAGTGTCACTTTCACTTCATACACTAAGTTACACCGTACCCCACACCGTACCCACATCCGGAGATCTAATGTGATCTACATGTACTATGTATACTATCCCTGCAGTGTTGATAGTGCCCGAATTTCCCTACATCACTCTAGGATTCTGCTAGCAGTATCTATCTGAACAGAAAACCATATTGACGGTAATGCGTCACCGTATCCGGCATGGCGGGAAAGTAGTTAAGCCTGAGAGAACGAAATATGCCCCACAAAAAAATCTCCTGCTTTTGTGAAGTCGTTTAGCTCTGCTGAGTTGATAACTACTTTAATATCCTACGTACATCTGAGCGTTTCAGCTTACATTAAGTCCCGCTATTAGATAAACTTCCAAATTTGGCGATTCGATACTCCCCCTTCTAGTATCTGGTCAACACCAACAGTGGTTAACCAAGTTTAGTATGATGTAGGGAAATTCGGCACCATCAACACTTCAGGGGGATAGCAGTTGCTGTGCTGGAAACGACGGGACTAAAAAAGTAGAAAACCAAGAGAGACAGCTTAGGCCAACCAAAAACATAAGAAACACAGTTTTACTATACTACAAGAAAATATGTTTTGCAGGCCGTGTGGTTCACACACTAGTAATTGCCGGTTCAATAAGAAAAGAGAAAAGGTGTCTTGATCATGACTCAAGATACCCGCGAGTCACCACCTATCACCTTAACCCCGCATTTTTTTTTGAAACCAGCCAATTACACGCTCTCCCAATCTCCTCGAACTATGGTAGTACGATACTTCTCAGAGTCCTAGAAACCCTCCTCTCCGACCAAACTCTGGCACAGCACCAACTAGGGCCAAAAATTGATGGCTTACCGTAAAAACCGAAATAATTGAGAATCACGCTAAGAGGTTCAGAATTTCCCCTTCAGATTAAGGGGAGAAAACACAGCGAAAAGATTGCCTTTCAGCCCTGAGCTAAGACAAATAAAAAGAAAAAAAACAATAGACCTTGCCAGGAGAGGCAAATCCAACGTCCCAGCGAGATTCTCAAGTATTTCGGTTTTTACGGTAGTCACAGACATAATCCTCGCTAACGACTAGTCCATTCCTAGTCTACCGTATCAATCACTATCCTCGAGAGTGACAGTCTGCGTACTAAATGGTAAAGTTACTAGTATGCGGCATACCGATAAATTAAGTTTTACTGAGTAGCTCTGTCTTCTGACCCGGTCGGGGGCTTTCAGAAACAGGGATCGCTGTACCGTACCGGAATCAACTTGGGTACAAGGGTAAGTGGGGGCGCAGTCTAAAACCGGTAATAGGGTAGTTTGGATTCAATTCCAGTTGATTTTTCGGAGGGCGCAACTAAGAATATACCTGCCCAGCTGCAAGCTGTAATTGATGCTGATGGTGGTGCTACATGTACTAGTTGAGCTTTACCGTAAATTTGAAGTTATTTTAACATACTCTATTTCATTGCAAATAACTTTAGACGATATCTGTGCACCGCCATACACACCATGTTGTCCAGACTTTCTCCTACCCCCTAAGTACCTTATACCATGCAAGTTTGCATCAATACACCGGGGAATAGCAACCAAATGAAAAATCGGTCAGAATTTTACCATAAGAATGGTCCTCAAACCTCCGGCTTATAGACCCTGCAGACAGACAGACCCTGAACCGGGTTCGACAACTTAAGGATTTTATAAAAGAAAGTGGAAACGAAAAAAAAAAACACCGGTGGCCTTTCTAATATTTCCCTTGCGAGTTCAAGTTGATGGACTTTTTCAATTCTCGCTTTGACTACATGCAGCTATCTAGACATTATTTTGCACAGTATGGTGCAATGCCAGTGCGTTACCGGAATGCGTAACTGGTATCTGGAACGCAGATAAGAGAATAGAAAGAAAAGAAATGGAAATGATATAGGATCCTGTCCTACATAAGAATATAAAAAAGAACTAACCCCACTCCACCCTCCCCTGCGGGCCCCAAAAATCCGAAGTGACCTGGAAGTGCTCTGCGATTATTAGATGGGGTTACTGGCAGAGCTACTCTTACGAGGACTTGATAAGAAATCGGTTCTCTTACGACCACCGCCCGCCGTTTCTATTCTTTTGCAAAGCTCTGCAGTGATTGTGTGTTCCAAATCCATAATGTGCGTAGACATCTTCTGCTTGTGTGTGATGTAAGGCTGACTTGCCTCCCCCTTAGTCGGAGGAGCACACTTCTTGACACCGCGGACGGCATCTGACATCGCGGGACCGGGTTCTCTGTCGGTCGATCTCGGAAAATAGCGATCTCCCTGGGTCGCTATCGAGTCCCACCACGCTTTCAGCTCCCTCGCATTTCCCTCCACAAATTTATCCATATCCCTTGGGCCCTGAAGGATTTTATCGAGTGAGTTCTGCACGTTCTCTGTGTAAAAGCTGCCTTGGTACTTCCCCTCGGCGTCGAACTGCTCCTTTTGGTCCCAGGCCAGTTCCTGCGCTACGCGGCCAATATTGCTCCAGCGCATGGAGTCGGGGCTTATGTGCTGGTTGTCGCAGAATGGCATGACCTTGATATCCACATTCTCGATGGAAGTTGCGGAGTAGGTGATCCTGAGGAAGGCTGGGATCCAGTAATCTGTTGTACCCTTTGCGGAGGCTCCATCACGAGTAGCTTTCACTACGATCTTGCGCATGATGTGATAGCCTTGGGGGTATTTCCATTGGGGAGCTGGCTTTTGTGCGGCGCTGACCCAGCCGATTTTGAGTGAGAGAATTAAGAAGAAGAAGTAGTAGTTGAGTAGGAACATTGAAATCAACTGTGGGGGAGGAGATGGCTTCGGCGATGTGCTTGGTTGATTATGATGATGCGCGAGTGGATGGATATATGCAATATATATAGCTAGTGATTGGTTTTAAATTTTCGATCCTGTTGAATTTAATTTGGGTGTCCGGTGGAAAAGAAGTACTAACCTTAGTTAAATATTCACTTTATGTGGGATAGATAGGTACTTGTAACCACTCCACCATGGATGTGGGTAGATAGCTGGGAAAGATTACCAATCGGGGGGGTTAACATAACGACATAAGGTAGCAAGCTAAACTATAGTTCCGAAAAAGAGATTATGGTGAGCCTAGCATTGGCGCGGAGGTTACAAAATCTTTTGTATGCGGGGGTGATGCAGCCCGAACGGGCGCTCGAAATACAAGGGCAAGGAAAAAAATACCCTGGGAAAACCCATTGTATCATACATAAGTGTTCCCGGTGGCACATTCACTTCTCAATTGACGTAATATGTCATCCCCATCGGATTTTCAAGGTGACAAAGTTGTGAACTCACGGCCAACCGTTGTGCCAAATGCAACTTTTGGGGCTGATGCGCTGGCTGAAAAGAAAAAAAAAACTGCAGCTTCAAGCTTTTTTCACAAATCTCCTCCAAAATATTTGTAGTAGGTATTAGTTCTCAGTACCTTGGTGGCCAAGATATCCAATACAGGGATGGCTTGTAGACAATACAGGACTGTACAAAGTTTTCGGATGGCTAGAGTAAGGTCGGTGCACGATGGGCCCGATTTTAGACAAGTAACGGTAAGAGTTAGTAGGCTCCGGAGGCTTCAAGGATATCTTCTCGTGGGATAAAATGGGTTCTATATCGCTCCAATATTAATGTCTAATGTGGCGTCTATACTTGGCACCTTGTGTGCACTACCGGGTCCTACCTGAGAAGGATCAGATTAATTGAACTGTACTCGAGTACAGTACAGTCGCAACGAGGTAGTACCGTAACCGGACAAGTCCAGAATTACTTCTGCTGTTGCAACGCATATCACACATAAATAATTCTTGTCTTGTCCGGTTACTGCCTTGTCACGAGAAATATGGTGCTCTTGGGCAATTGGACTAGAAGAATCCACTTGATAGAGGGAAATATCTATAGGGTCTGCCTTTAATCTTTATCATGTAGTTGAATAGATTTGCTACAGGGCGCGCTTGATGCATATTTGGGTAACATGGTACAGTACTGTATTGTACGTGATTTGGAATCACCCACATTCAATTCGTGAGGTACTATTCTTAGTGCTACTCTCCCATAAACATCACCTTGTTAATAATTCATCACTTGAGTAATCGGACGAAGGCAAAAGATTTGGTAACCTTTGCCCTTTTTATCTCTATTCTGGTATAACATTATGATAGTTGAGTAAGTTAAAGTTTTCTTTTGGGTTTGATTACTGGTTAAAAATAAGGTTTTTAGAGAGTTATAATCAAAAAAATCACTACCGTAGAATCTCAAATAATTGAACCGTGTGCTAGGTAGTCCAAAAATTTCCTTCTCTGGAAAAGGGGCGAAAACACAGCAAAAGGTGAGTTGCTCAGCCCCTCTGGGAGGCATAATAAAAGCATAGAAATACCAGACCTTACCAGAGGGAACTCGGACGACATAGCACACGGTTCAATTATTTGAGATTCTACGGTAAATTATGAAGATTTTGACATATCGAAAGTGAAATTATAAGTTGCTGTTGTTTGGCATAAAGTGCGGTTACCACGCCATTTCCTCGGTGGGGTAAGATCGAAATATATGAAAAAATCAGTACATGATGTTACTGAAATATTCGCTGCTCTTGACTTACTGGATTACACTTAAACACTTACTATAGAGCATATTCGGTATGAAAGGGACGCCATAATTTACCGGGTAGACGGTTGTGGCTTAGATCCCCTCAAATAGTGGAGAAATAAAGTACTCGAGTAGGTGGCTAGGGGCTGAAAATGCTAAGATACATTGGCGTGTCCTATTCTTGTCAGAACTATGATATCCTACCGGGGGTGTTGTACTTGTACTGTGTCGTACGGCATTGCACAGTAACTAGCCCTGCTGGGAATAATAAGTTATTCTTGCAGAAGATGTGTGGACAGATCTGGGTATCGTGCTACGGAGGTTCCAGCAATCATCTCCTCGCAAGATGTTAATCTCTTGTTCTTGCAATTCTATAGTTATACAAGATCATTTTAGATGATCTTGGAAACTGTGGCGCCTATGAATTCCCTTCCCTTGTTCTAAACTCATGTGGTGAGGTTAATACGGTAGCGGGTGTTGTGTATCATACTAATAAAAATAAAAAAATAAGGTTGAAAACCTCAAAGAGTTATCGGAGTGGATGTACACTTGCGTCCACAAAGTTCTCCTACTAATAGAGGGATTTCGGTATAAGGAGTTAGCTTAATCTTAGCTTGTTGCAACAGCAATCGATCACAGGTTAGGGTTTTTGTCCCACTTAAGAGATAATGTATGCTTAGTTCTAGCTTAACTAAGCATAGAGATCCCAAATTCGCTTACATCTCAAAACAAACCATCTCTACATCATCCTCCCCTCTCCCCAACCCCCCCCAACCCTCCACCTGACTCTCCTGCCAACTGGAATTAAATTGAAAAGAGAGGCAAGCATATCACCAGCCCCAGTACTCCTACTGCTCTACCCCTAACCAAGGAAAACACTCTACCCTTACTTTGGTTCTTACATCCACCTAGCTTGCTGCTCTCTCACACAACTACCAACACTCCTGCTGGCACTTGTGTAATACCTTCATCTGAAAGGTAGTTTCAAGTTAGTAGTTCACAGCTATCTACTTGAGCACCTTCAATATAGCTTATCAACCTATCCATGCTCTGAAATTTACTATAGGGTGGACAGTGTGAGCTTCCTGCATAGACTTATCAACCTATGTATACTCCTAGTCTGCCTTTAACAGAAAGTGAAAAAGCAAAAGGTATGTTTTTATTGCTAATTTTTCCATTGAACTTGAACCAATAATTGATCAAGTACATGGTTTAAATTACTGATAGCCTGAGAGGTAACAGAAGGGCTTGAAGATTGAGTCCATTGCAGTATCTCAAGTTTCTTGCAATATGAGTACCAGCATAGAAAATTGGTACTAGTACATACAAATCCAAACCAATCAAACTGCAAATGTAAGGGTAGCTCTTGCAGTTTGAGAATTTTGTAATACTAAACCATACTAGGTGAGAGAATTTAAGATAGATATTGAAGATACAGCTGTACTGATAACAGTAACTGCAGTGGTTGTGAGTACTGTAGTAGTTATTACACAGCTAGATAGATCAAAAGAGGAGGACTGAGGATATAGATATTGGTATTAAGTTCTACTTCTTATACCTGTTGGGGTATCCTTTTACCTTGACAACTTTACAAAAACTTGGTGTCTTGAATTTTTGAGGTATGATAATGATTGAATTTATATTGAAGGTAATTTTATTAAAATAATATAGATTCAGACTACAAGACATTCAGTTGTTCCTTTCATACCTCAAACTTTCCCATATTTGTTATTGAAATGAGTATACTTGTTCTCCTGAGACTGCACTATATGTATTATTCTACTGCCTTTCAGCACCAAACTAAGTGAAGGAGGATATGAATATCTTTCACTGTTCTCAATCATGGATATCATCAATATTCAATGATGTCATTGAGTACCTAGTTGGTCAGTATTAAAAGCATATGAAATAGGAGGAAACAAGGTTAACCCAGCAATAAATCTTGAGTTAGAGCTATATAATTGAAGAAAAAAGATGAGTCAAGGGTGTTTGGGTATTTATCGATGGAACAATGTATATAATCTGATGACCTACAGTGAGTCAATAGTGTTACTATTTGTGGTATAAGAAATATCATGGGTTTAAGTTTTAGGCAGTTATGATACTGGATGAAATTGTTTCATCTTTGGCAGCCCCATAGTTTGGAAGAGAAGGTGATTAGAGTATGTATATTGATTCTGGGCTAGAGAGATACTTGAAGAGAATCAATAATGGTATTGAAACTGATGAGTGATGTTATTTGTATGGTGGTCCTATATATACTTTATCATATAAAATTATTAATGGATATAAGGCTACTATCACAGATCATTATTTTCACATACCAAATGCTAGTGTCCTCACTAGTAGTCATGCTCCTTGCATACATCTATGTGAAGCTGAAATAAATCATATCTCAACCAAGATGACTCAAGAGCTCAACCAAATGACACATGAATATGTGTAGCTATAGTTCTACTAGTCACAATGACTCTTCCACATATTGGAAGAAGTGGAAGAATGAGTTTCCTTTATTATATGATTACATTATATATTTAGATTGTTATAGTAACCAGATTAATGGTAGCAGGCAGGAAGATTTCCTTAATATGATTATATTATTTATTATTCATACAATCGTTTTATTAATGATATTTTTGAGTAGAAATTCAGGAGGTTAGGAGATGGCTAGGAAACGATTAGATTAGGGACATACTTGGATAATCAAGGAGGCTGGCAATAGATGTATAAAAGCTGAAGGTTTTCCTGTTAATTAGTTTCCTTATGCAATTACTTATACACATAAGCTACTACTTAGTTCACATACTATAGTCCCTCACGCATCTAACCTATATCTTGAAAAGTGAGAAGGAGGCTCTAATTGGTATTTGGGTGATCCTGTGAATAGTTATATCATTCTACTATGATCATTGCTTGATTAAAATATCTGTAGCTTGACCCAGTAATATCAAGAATGATAGAGCAGATATTTCCCATGATGTCAAGAAGTGGTGGTTTGTCACAGCCCTGTTGGATTACCTTTAGATCTAATCCTTAAGGCAATGAATACATATATGTCAAGTATGCATATCAGTATGGAGTATAGCTTTAGTAAGATGATGAATTTATGGTCATTCAATAGTTTTAAGGGAAATTTAAAGAGTAGTCTTTCTCCTATTACAGAATATTTTTTAGTTGCTTGTTTTCTTTCTAACATTCATTACTGTCTTTACTGAAATAAAACTAATGATTGGTTTCATTATGATCCACCTTCCTTATCTAGATACTTATTGTTGGATAATGATAGAAGTTGTTAGAAGATTGTTGATGGTTATAGGAGGATGTCCTATATAGTAGTAGCTTGGGTTTGGAGTTTAGAAACTTTGGTAGAATATTCTTCTAACACTTATGATCACCTCTTATTAATTAAGAACAAAATTTTGAAAAAAAAAAATATATATATATATATATATAATTTAACCTGATGTTTCTCTTTCACCAAGTTTTGATAAAGTTACCTCTAATAGGTAATTTGTCTTCTCTTACTATTCTTGCACTCTTTCAGCTTGTTTCTGCCTTATCTCTCCTTCTTGCTGTAAATGTTCCTCCAAGGTATCTAACTACTGTCCCATATCATGAAGCTTTTCCCCATTTTCACCTTGAGTATCCAGCTTTTCTGCCACTAATGTGACAGTATCTGCCATTCCCTTCAATGCAGCTGTAATCTCATATGATTCCTCTTTTGTAGCTAGACATCTTGTTTTCCTTTGTAAAGACCCAATTTGCTTGATAGTATCAGCCATATTCCTCTTTCCTCTAACAGGATCTACCAAAACACCTTTATCTTGCCCAATAGCTACTAGTTTCCTCAAAGCTATTTCTTTACCAATCATACCCTCACTTGCACAATTGCTACTTCTACTTGAATAGTAATGCTTCAAATGAGTACTTTGTAGCAAATTTGATTGATGGACCTCTATCTCTTGTCTTTCTTTTACAACCTGATCTCTTAGTTGTCAGGTTGCTTCTTTCAATCACTCATGATCATCTTCAATCTCAATCCACTTATCAATCACTTTTGTAAATTCTATATCCTCTTGAACAGTACCTGATTCTCAGCTTTGAATTTGAAGCTGTGTGTGACAGCTTACTACAAATCCTTTTACAGTTTCTTTTTGTTTTTTCCACAAAATATTAATTAGTTTCAACTATAATTTATTTTATGTACATATATAATATTTTAAACATACCTGCAGGATCCTTTAAGGATATCCCTACCTCTTGCTATAACAGGCCAGATATTATTGCCCAAAACTGACCCTTCTTTCATTCCTGAAAATCTGCTTGATTTTCCACATAAATCTTGACAAGTGCAAGCTTGTTCTCATCTATAAGATGGGTATAATGCTGGATTGGTTGGGACTTAGGTTGTTGCAAAACAAATGACATTATCAAAGATGGGAGAAATTGTGTATAATAGGTTTGGACTTTTGTGCACATGAATTGGCTATGATGATTTTTTTTTTTTTCATACAGTACTATTGCTTATTAAGTCCGATTACAAGCTAACTCATCACTTGAACTCTGAAATCCCTCTTTTCTCTTTCCGCTTATGGTCACAGTAAACATGGTTGCCACCAGGTCAAAGATCCCAACTTGGGATTTCGCAACGCAAAGTTAGCTTAATTCTAGCTTGTTGCGACGGCAACCGCTCACAGGTTAGGGCTCGCATCTCACTTAAGAGATAACGTACTGTGAAGGTCAAAATCCGGATGTGTATTTTTAGCCCTTCGATAGCTATTTTTACACGATTCGAATGACTGTTGGTGACTGTGTTTTGTTGGGCTAGGAGATTAGGAGATTGCGTAACCTTTTTGTACATAAACATTGGTTGTGTGGTTGTTGGGTGACTAGTTAGCAAATTGTGTGATGGAAGAGCTATGTGAGGAGATGGAAAAGACAGAAAAAGCGGAAAAGCGGAAGGAAATGGGGCAAAAGGAAGCTTCAGAAGAAAGAATTATGGGAAGACAATGGGATAGTTGGTTTTGGAGGATTTCAGCATGAATAGTTGGGAAATCAGGATAGATTGGAAGAAGAGTGAAGGGCAGAGGAGATTAGTTTTCCTTTCGGGTCTTTTCTTTTCGGACTTGTAGATTTTCTACATGAGATTGGTTGAATTGATTATGATCTTTGTTTCCCTTTTACATTGATAGAGCTTCTACTGTGTGTCTTGTTTTGTTTGTTGTTCCTACGATTTTTCGATAGGCTTGACTATTCTTCCTTTTCTTGTTTTTCAGTACGCTTAATGTTCGGTTAGTAAACACCATTGTCACAGAGATAGCGATCCCTAACTTTGCGTTGCGAAATCCCTCTAATACCCCAGGTATTTGTGGCGGTGTCTCGGTGGCAACGATGTACCGCACCCGCCACTGTTGAGATCTACACTCCCGTTCACTTAGGGGCTGTCTAGCACCACCTGGGTATGATAGGCTTTCAAATCACGGTTGTAGACCAAACCATGTTAACTAATTATGGACTCCTCAGTCAAGTATAATATTTCCAACCTTGTTGAAAGCTACTCACCAATCACCACTCAATCTAACCTATAACCGTGCCAAGGTTGTGGCTCTGCCACAACCCAAGATTGCTAGCTCGCAACCTTGGGCACTCTCTTCCAGAGAGTGCCCCACAGCTCAACGTCAGATTCGGCTCACCGTCACTTTCAATTTGTATGTGAATTTAAGAATTACGAACCACTACCAAACATTTTCTGATGCTTTAAACGTCCTTCTGGCTTTCTCACACATTGTTTTAAATCTTTGAAAATAAGTCTTCCATTTTTTTCCGCTCTTTTACAACTTTTATTTTCTTGTGGTGGGACTTTGGTTTCTGTTAAGCCTGAAAGTGACGTTGAGCCGAATCTGACGTTGAGCTGTGGGGCACTCTCTGGAAGAGAGTGCCCAAGGTTGCGAGCTAGCAATCTTGGGTTGTGGCTCCGCCACAACCTTGGCACGGTTATTTTGGAGATCAAATCCCGGAACAGAAGTCAACTGTTGTGTTCGGCCATAGAACGATGAGAATTTCGCATCCCGTCCGCTCTGCGGTAAACAAGCATTGTATCGACTGGTTAGTACTACAGTGGGTGACCATGTGGGAATCCCGGTTGCTGAACTCTTTTGTCATTTTTATTTTATTTTTTGCACTGATGGGATAGTCTCTTGGGTTTATCAGTCGATGCAAGGCGAAGATGGTCTGTAAGAATTTTCGGGGCTGGGTCATGGGATGTTACTCAATGTGGAGTCTTGGGCCGGAAATTGGATTGCTGTCGCTCTGAGGCTGAGGATAGAATGGGGTCTCTCAAAAAAACTGGATATTTTGAATGTATGGGATGAGCACTACCAACTCTCCGTAAGTAAAGAAAAACAGATGTATCATACGGAAAACAAGAAAACGTTCCTGCAGGTCACTTCATCTGGATCCCCAAGCAGCTTCTCTCTCAATAAGATTTCACAATCCCCTCTCAAATCACACAGTGCGCAATTTTTAGTTCACAAAACTCCTGCCTTGCGAAAAAATTTGGACATAGAGCGCAAACATTGTGGATTAGTATCAAAGATGCACTCCGGTTGGCCCCAGGGGTGTGGCGGTTTTGGATGTATATAGTCGTTGCAAGGGAATTAGACGACAGAGCCGGGAGGTCCAAGCTCCTCTGTATTTCTGCAAGCATTTTTCACAAGTCTGGCAGCACCTGTGTGAAAACTCGAGGTAGAATGTGTGAGAAAGTCAATCATTATTTCTCACTCGGGGTTTGTTTTCTCCTAGTCTTGGGAAAGGTATGATGCGAGGGAGGTGGACAGCATGAGGTACATATTCTTGGTGGTGGTGATAGTCTGTATGCGAACCTGAAAGAAGCTGGTAATTCCCCTCACAGGAGATGGTAGTAAATGCGTTGCATAAATTCCTCGTATCTTGGTCCTTAGACTTCTCACGGCGACTGCTACTTACGTAATGGGCGATGTCGGTAAGAAAGGGCGGCAGACGGTACATCCATGCTGCGACTTACCGATTTTTCAACTTTTCCGCCTTCATCCTATGGCGGGTATACGGGGATCTTTCCGGAAACGTTGGCAGGGGTTTGCACGGGCTCGGGCCAGTGGTCTCTCGTGTTTTCTGGGAAACGCTAACCTTTGAGAGGGGTTGTTTGTTTTACTTTTGTGATCAAGCCATCAACCTCATTGAAAGCATAAGCATTCTTGCTTTTTACTTTATGTTGTGAAATTCACCACAACCAGCCAGTGTAGCAATGAGCGATAGCTCACAGGAAACAGGGATCAACGAAGAAACACAGGAGGCGACAAGGGGGGCAATCAATAGACAGTCCGGTCAAGGACCTGGCACGCAAGGAGTCTGGAGTTGACGGCGAGGCTCCTCGCCTCATGGTCCTCGGGGACACTAGTTTAGTATATTATGCCCAGCGGTGTGAATATCAGAGTGTTCCCTTGATAGAAATGGGGAGAAATTTCACCTTACCTCGATGGAAGACCAGAAACGAGTTTAGGAAAGAAGGAAGAAACAGCGTAGATCCAAAGTTCTCCAACCTCACTCACTGTCATGTTCGACGGACTCTCTTTACTTGATACACTTTTTGATTAAGAAACAGTCACTCATTTCATTTTTTTTTCTGAAGATTGTATGTAATGGAATTATGGAATCTAACTTATACATAAATTTAATTCCTACCTCATTCGTGGTTCGCTTCGGCGGGTCTATTTGCAAAGGATTTTATTAGTCAATTAAGATCTTCCAGCCAAGTAGGTTCAATCCTTCACCTCCGGAATACAGAATGGTACTTTGCTCTCTCACTCCCATACTAACCCAATCCCCGGCCAGCGCGGCACCATATCTACACTCTCTGAAAGAATGGTGGACTCCCGTCTGGTCCTGTCACCCACTCACCACCTTCCCACCACCTTCTTTAACCCAGAGATAATTGCTGTATAAAATCTGCCTAACCATAACTATTCCACCGTACCCAATTTCATAACTTTTACCAACCTTCCCGGCCGTCACGTCAGCTTGATATCATGCCTCACTCCGGTATCCTGTTTTTTGTATTCTGTAATAGTAAGAATGGATCTACGGTAGATCACAAATTTACACGCCGAGGCGTTAGATATCCTTGCACCATACAGTGCTGTCATAAGGCGTTTATGAAAAAGTCTATCTTAAGGGAACCTATTGCCCGAGAAGAGAGAAAAAAAAGGGGGGGGAGAATATTTATGGGAGAGAAGATTAATTAATGCTACTACCCATGATTCCAAAATCCCAACAGAAGGGGTATTCTGACCCTTGGCGCACACCGAAACAGTTAAGATAATCCACTCCACGATAGCATAGAATTTTGTTCAAGCCAATTTACGTTACAGAGGTTGAGATGCTCGCGACCCACCGCTCTAGAGTTCTGTCCTCTAGGAGTCCGGAATTGGACTGAAGGGGAAAAGCTGCTATGATGCTGTCGCCTATGATAACCCAAAAGCGATTATCCCACCATCTCACGAAAAGTTACCATTACTATCTTTCTTTTTCGATATCTTATAGCTTTGTGCAACTTAAAACAGACGTATATACCGGTATGCTAAGTTTTTTTCAAAAAACCCGAGTCTTCTTTGTCCAACACCATATGGCAACCCACAGTAGATGATGAGGGTACCCGTATTTCCCTGTTTTTTTTTTTTGAAAAACAAAAATCGTATTAACCTCCAGCATTCAATTCGGCTCAGGCAGAACAACACACTCCCCGCTTGTCTTTAGGTGAGGTGACGTTACCATATGTATCACAGATAACTCACTTGGTAATGTAACATGATCCATGGTGGATACCCATAGTACAATGTGTCTTATGACCGATTTGCCGTGGCAACTTGATGAACGCAACTGATAAGAGTCCGTTTTTGGCAACAATGAAAAAAAAGAGGAATTCCCTGGTTGTCAGGGTAAGTTTCTACAACTTGGGTACTGAGTCGTGCATTTTGGGGCTCTAGGGAAGTATCACGAAGGCTCAGGATGCGGGAGGCACGAATGGCGGTGGTTTCCTCTTAAACTTTTACCTTTATAGAGCTTTGAGAAGGTTTGTATTTTTTTATCTTCTTCGCCCTTGAGGAATCTGGGGGTTTAGGCACAGGCCGGAAAAGCAAGAGCAGGGTAGGAGAGAGGATAGATATAGTATTGCATCACTATGCTCCCGAGGTGGAGATATATCATAGTATAACACCAGTACAGTCGAGTGATAGGTTGATCAACTGCGGAAGTAGGTTAGTAATTCCTGGTATTTAATGCTAGGAATTCACGTTTGGAAATTCCCGGATTTGTTTTCGCAATATTCAGCACGGCAAGCACTGTGAGCAGATGGAGGAATTATTGCGCTAGTTAATTTAATAATATAGAGGAAGGTTAGGTTAGTGGCTGGGGTGGGGCTTGGGAAGTTCTGCATGATAGGTTTAGATTTTCTACCCGCTCAGTACTGTGCCGTCCCGTTCCTGTACGGGTTGATACTGTAAAGAAATGTACTCGTACGGCGGGTGGCTACACACATACCTACCTCCATAATGCACGCACCCAAGCCAAGAACTTTATGTAACATAGTATGGACTATCAATCCTCCGCACCTACTCACAAGCACACCACAATCGCCACGACCACCTACATTAACCCCCGTCCCGCAACCTTGCCATATCCATTCTATTCAATAGTGCTACGGAAACGAATCCGGATCTCAAGATCCCTTTTCCCCCCTCCTCTCCCTCCAGAATTGACCGACAATGCCTAACATCGGGTACATTATCCAAACACTCATCTCCAGACCACATTAACAAAACCAGCCTTTCCCATCCTAGTTCCTCGACACCCCCCCCTTCCGCTTTTAAACCCCGAAACATCTCATCCATCCATCCATCCATCTAGCCGCTCAAATCAAACAGAGTGAAACAAAAAAAAACACACACGGGAGTTAGAATATGTCGGTAATTCTCAAAGCGGGCGGGTACAATACAAGCAAGCTACCTTACAAGACGTAACCGCCCAATGCCTAAGTGCAGAACGTGCGGAGACTTTTTTTTTTTTCCTGCAAAAAAGCGAACCAACGAGGGC
Source organism: Choiromyces venosus 120613-1 (assembly GCA_003788595.2). Lineage (NCBI taxonomy): Eukaryota > Fungi > Ascomycota > Pezizomycetes > Pezizales > Tuberaceae > Choiromyces > Choiromyces venosus. Next base: position 424,436 of record ML120374.1, read on the forward strand.
GATGGAGAGAGATTGCCTTGCTTTTCATTTTCCATCGTGGGCTACTTTTGTGGTGATGGGGCATGAGTTATCACTCGAATTACTTTTCAGGGTGGGTGGGTTCTTTGGACCGGGGTAACGGCAATTAAGTGGAGTTATGAGTATACGTATGTATGTGCAGTACCACGATGGCGGTAGTTGTGCTGCGAGGTATTCTCCGTGCTGGCCGGGGGAGTAGGAAGTAGCCACCGGCGTTGAGAGGAAGGGATTACCGGGTCGTACGGATTTGAAAACCGGTTTGCGGGGGGTCGATTAATTAAGTTAATATCCTACATCGAGTGTAGATAGTACAAGGGTAAAGGATCCCAGATCAAGATTGGAGCGAAGAAAGAAATAATTTAAAGAGCAGTGTGTGCGCACTACAATCACCTCCCTCCCTACATATTTTCACTCACTCACATACAATCATGACATCAAAGACCTCCCCACCGCCACGATACAATGAAATAGTCTGCATAGGCGCCGGCCTCTCCGCAATCGCCCTCGCGGCCCAACTCCACCTCCAATACTCTTACACGGACCTCCACATATACGAGAGGAACGCTGGTATTGGGGGTACCTGGTGGGCGAACACCTACCCTGGCGCGGCATGCGATATCCCGAGCGCACTTTATAGCTTCTCCTTCGCGCCGAATCCAGCATGGTCGTGTTCATTCCCTCCGCAGGCCGAAATAAAAGCCTACATTGACAGCGTCGCGGCCCAGTACGGTGTTCCAGAGCGGACGAGTTTGTCCACAGCCGTTAAGAGTGCATGCTGGGATGACCAAAGGGACCGGTGGACACTATCGCTGAAGGATCTGACAACGGGAGAGGAGCACACGCACGAGTGTAAAATTCTTTTTACGGCACAGGGGCTACTGGCAGAGCCGAACATCCCAGCACTACCGGGACTGGAAAACTTCCGGGGAAAGGTATTCCACTCCGCACAATGGAACCATTCTACCGCAATTTCTGGAAAGAAGGTAGCGATTATTGGAAGCGGGTGTTCCGCTACTCAGATCATCCCCGCAATCGCGTCCAGCGTATCCGTCGTCAGACAATTTATTAGAAACCCCCATTGGATTATTCCCCCGCCTGTCATTGAGTATAGTGAGTTTAACCGCTGGACCTACCGGAATCTGCCATTTGTATACAAATTCCACAGATTGCTAGTATTCGCTATGACGGAGTGGAATTTCCGTCTTTTTGGCATGAGCCAATGGTCGCAGGGTGAGCGGGAGAAGGTCAAGAGCGAGGCGGTGGGGTATATGAAAAAGGAGGCGCCGGAGAAATATTGGCAGCTGTTGAGGGCTAAAGATGAACTCGCCTGTAAACGGAGGATCCTGGACGGAAATGGATACTTCAAGACACTGAATCGGGGGAATGTACACGTGCATAAACAGCCCGCCATCCAGATTATGCCCGGGGGGATTAAGCCCGCTGGCGAGGAGCAAGTTTACGAAGCAGACGTGATAGTCCTAGCAACTGGTTTCCAAACCTCCGGTTCGTTTTTCCCGACTATGAAAGTGCGCGGCCGAGACGGGGTATCCGCGGAAAAGCATTGGGAAGGAATGGGCGGTGCAGGAGCGTATAATACCACGGCCATGCACGGCTTTCCAAACATGTTCATGATATTGGGACCGAATAGTGCTACGGGACATACTTCTGTTATTGTTGCTATTGAGAAGTATCCCCCCCTTTCCTCCTCCTCCCATTATAAGGCGGAAGGTTAACGCGGGAGTAGTACGGTAGATTACACCCTCCGCGTCCTCCGCCCCGTCCTCACTCACACCGCCACCCGCGTCGAAGTTAAAGCGTCGGCAGAAATTGAATACGTAACTTGGATACAATCTGAACTTAAAAAAACAGTTTTCAGCTCTGGCTGCACCTCTGTACCACCCCCCCCCCCTTTCCCGCCTCCGGCGGCTAATTAGCGCAGTGGTATAAATCAGACACCTGGAACGGAATGGCATATCCATGGACTCAAATACATTTTTATTATAGTTGTTTGTTTGTAAATTGGAAGGATTGGGATGTTACGGTTTGCCCCCTCTTGCTTCGTAATGAATGTAATAAGGTTAACGAAGAGGGTAGTATTCAAAGAAGAGCACATTGTCGTTCTCGCTGTGGAGGTCAGTGCCAGCTGTTACCTCGTTTGTGCTGGGTATTGCGGCGGGGACGTGTGGGAGAGAGATACTGTCGGGCGGTCTTGCGGGAGGTCTTGGAGGCAGATGGGTGGAGGGTGTTACAGCGTGGGCGAAGGGTTTTGCGGGGTAGGTGGGGGCCGTGCACTGTTGATGATGGAAGGGGCGGGAGAGCGACAGATCGGCGGCAGGTGATTGTAGGGCACTATTATCCCACAAGGAACGCCTCCGAGAGGTGTGAAGTGGGCGAGGGAAATGCGCCGGAAAAATTAAGAGGTACTAACATACCTAACCCTTTGTTATGTAATCGTGTTATGTAATCATGTCACCTGGTGTATGTTTTTGGTTTTTATCTTTTTTTTCCCCATCTTATTATTTGTAGCCCTAACCTAACATTCGTAATATTTGTGTGTGATTTTTGAAGTAATAGCCATGAGATGACCGGGCTTCGCCCAATCATGTCATACTTGTTTTGTTTTTTTTACTCTTCCCTTCTGCTTTTCTTCTTCTTTCAGGTTATCCTTGCTCACGCCTTTTTTACTTTTTTACTTTTCTTTTTGTTTGAAAGAGCGTTGCTTGTGTCTGTGCTTGTCAATTACAATCAGTATACATGGGATCCGCGTAAATTGGAAACTCAAGTTAAATTTGGCTATGTATACGGTAGTGTTACTACTATATTCACTAACACTCGCTGAAGCCGCGGTGCTAACCCCATTAGCCTGAAATAGGGAAAAAAAAGAAAAAGTTGTGACTCGGAAGTAGAAAATCGGTAGGCCTTATAGTAGGATTTACGCTGTATGAGTAAATTGTACAAAACTTACGGCCTAACTAACTGGGTTACTGCAAATGATTCCTCCCCTTGTTTCACAGATACGGTGGAACTTCGCACTTAACTTCTGTCACAGGTATTGTTACGCAAGGCTGAGATACCGTAGCTAAGTTAGCGAAATACCGGTAGTACTCGTTGGGGGTTTGAGGAGGTTAGGACTACAGGTCTTTCGGGCATCACGGAGATTGATCCCGTAGCTGGGAGTCAAGTCGCGGATGTTCGGGTTTCTGGAATTGTCGAATGAGGGAGGATTTTGTGGTGGGATCTTTTGAGTTTCCGGTTCATGATGAAGTTAAAGGGGGTTGCATTTTGTTCAGTTGGAAGATTTAGGGAGTATTGCTATGGAGGTGTTGGGTCATAAGGTTGATAAATTTTGGGCGGTTTAATGAATGAATATGATAGTTCAACATATGATCCCTCACTCTGATGAGTAGTACTCGGCATCTTGAGAGCAATTCCGAAGGTGTATGTTCGCAGCCTTGTTCTAATAATCTGCGGTCTTGGCAGGCATTGGCACTGCTTAGTCATTAGCAATTACTTGCGATGATGATCAGGCTGCCACCAGTTGTACGCCTTATTCTAAAATTGTGTTTGCGAGAATGATACCGCCCTATACATCCACAGGCAAGCGGAGGTAGACCGTCCGTGGGAAGTCACAATGGAGGGGCTGTGTATGTCCTGTACCGACCGCCGTATCCTCCAGCTACCTACTCTCGGGCGATGATGATAATGGGATTCCTGACTCTATAGGATAGTTCACCTGGTGCAATATTGCTCTCCATAGCAAGGAACTACTCACTATAAAGACCCACCTACCATCCGAGTCTTAAGGATGCCACCTCCAAAGTTCTTTATGCCCAAACCCAACCCTCCCACCACCACTCTACCATCCTCTTAACATGAACCGACATCCAACATTTTTTGATTCATCTTCAAGCTCATCTTGCTCATCTTCAAGCGTCAGCACAACTGAAACCCCAGACGACCGTTACAACAGAGTATTCGAAGTCTCAATAGCCATCGCAAAACTCAAACTCGAGATCCTGAAATGGATATCCCCCTCTCTGCCTTGGGAACGGCACGAAGACATTAGAAACGACCGGGTAGACGAGATAGGACAGTGGCTACTCGGAACCGACGAGTTTGTGAAATGGAGATATGGCGAGGATGGAGGTTGCAATCAAGTCTTGTTCTGCCACGGGGAGGCGGGCGTCGGGAAGACTTATCTTTGGTAACCACAACAAAACAAACCCCCCCCCCCACATTCCCTGTTTTGATAGAATTTTAGAGCTGATTGGAGAAATGACAACAGCTCTTTTCTACTAGATACGTTATGTAAATTGCGCGACGAAAAAACTGAACTCGTCTGCGGCGCTTATTGCGATTATTACGCACATGGAGAGAGAGCTATTGCCAATCTCTTGGGCACACTACTCAAACAGGTACTCTCGAAGATGAAGCGAGTGCCAGCAGAAGTAAACGAGGCATTCTGCCAGGCTAAAACAAGAATAGACGGCGGAATTGCTCAACACTCCGAGATCCTGACCATGCTCATCGAAACACTCTCCTCCGTGCCAAGGGCGTCTATATGTATTGACGCGGTCGACGAATTCCCCGCTGAGCAGCAACTGAAGCTATTCCATGCGCTTGGTAAAATCATTGAAATTTTACCGGGCGCTCGGGTGTTTATTACCGCAAGGTCGGATGTCCGTGTTCAGGTGGAGACCTGCTTCCCCGCGGGTGTGCTCATGGCTCGGGTAGATCCTCCGCGGGAGGATATTGAAAGGTTTTTGAGGATGAGGTTGGCGCAGGATAAGTATCCCGAGGCCATGGATGGGGATTTAGAAGCGGATCTTATCAAGATTGTGCCGAATGCGGTTTCGGAGATGTATGTGTCTAAAACCATGAGTTCGAATAAGTAGACTAGGACTAATGATGGCGGTGGCCGTGATAGATTCCTCGTCGTCGCCATCAAGATCGACGCGATACTGGCACAGAAAACGACATCAGACCGACGCGAAACGTTAAGAAAAATGACAGCTTTCCTGTGCGTGAAGGATGCGTACACGGGGGCGCTACATCGGCTAATGCGACAAGACGGAGAATCCGGAGCCGTTGTTATGGAAGTGCTCTCCTGGATATTGCACTCCGAGCGGCCGCTGAAAGCAGCGGAACTTTGCCAGGCCTTGCAAGTCGAACTGGGGGCTGGCAATAGCACTGATGCGGAAAGCTTGATTGATCTTCTTCTGGGCTCTTCCCAAGGACTTATCAAGGTCGATAAGAAGGCGTCTACAATACGGCTCAGGCACTTTACGTTGCGAAAACACATTTGTGAATATCTTGGCATGTTCGATCGTGCACACTCGAAGATGGCGGTGGTATGCTTGACGTACTTGAATTCAAATAGTAGAGAGGAGACGCCCGAGAATAGGGTTCTGGGGCAGTACGCTTCAGAGTACTGGATAAAACATGCACGACTGCAAACTACCTTCTCCATTCAAACACTCGCTCGCAAATTTCTCAAGAATTATCAAAAGATGGATAAATATTCCGCATACTCATTCACAGAGAAGGGTGTCTGGCCAGAGTTCCGGTCTCGTGGCAAGGAATTCACGCCACTACATTACACAGCGTTGCGTGGAATCGATGATTTCACCGGCGACTTTCTGAGCGGGGAATGCTGGGAGTGGAATGTGAATATGGCCGACCCATCCGGTAGCACGCCACTCGTATGGGCTTCAAGGTATGGGAATGAAGGAGTGGTGAGGCAACTTCTCCAAAAGAGGAACATCAAACCAGATTTACCAGACAGCCTATTCAACCGAACCCCGTTATCATGGGCAGCCGAGAGAGGGCACGAGCGCATCGTGCAACTACTCCTCGCAGAAAAAAGCGTTGACCCTAACGCTCGCCTTGACCAAGGACGTACACCGCTCCTATGGGCCGTAAAATCCCGGCACGAGCGGGTCGTCAAGCTCCTTCTCGAAAACCCAAAGGTAGATCCAAATACCCCCGACGACATACAGAACCGAACGCCACTACTCTGGGCGCTCAACAGTGGACACATGGGAATTATCAAGCTACTTCTTGCGAACAGGAAGGTAGATCCGAACATACCCGCGGCAAACACACCATTACATTGGGCCGCGGACCACGGCGAAGAAGCCGTCGTGAAACTCCTCCTCCAACGGAATGATATAAAACCCGACCTCCCCGACGCACTTTACAGAACCCCCCTCGCGCGCGCGGCGTTGCATGGCCACGGGGATGTAGTAAACCTCCTGTTGCAGCGACGAGACGTTAACCTAAATTCTTACGACGAAGCCGGAAGAACCCCGCTAATTTCCGCCGTCATGAACAATCACAAGAGCGTCGCAGCATACCTCCTAACCACCTCATTCTACCCCGCCTCCCCCACCGAAGTAGACGCGAACCGGGCCGACACGGCCGGGAAAACCTCCCTCCATTGGAGCGCGAGTCTCGGGAATGAAGACATTGTAAAGCTATTACTTGCACAAGACGACGTCGATCCCGATCCCGTGGACATTTCCGGCCGAACACCGCTTTCCCGTGCGGCGGAGAATGGACATGTGGGTGTTGTGGAGATTTTTTTGGCGGCGGGGGAGGTTAATACTTGTCTTTCGGATAATGCTGGGATGACGCCGGTGGAGTGGGCGCTCCGGGGACGGCATGGGAATGTGGTTGTGTTGCTGCAGAGGGCCGGGGATAGTAGCGGTGTGCGGGGGAAGGGGGTATGATACTGCGCCTTGGAGTGGGTGAGATTTAGGGATTGGTAAGATTGGATTCATTTTGTCAATGTGTAAAATGGCTTTTGAGCAGGAATATAGTATCTATGAGCTCTGTATAATCAAGTTTCACATTTATCAAACGCCGCGCCCCGCATCTGCAAAATAGGCGCTCAAGTGGCTTCATATAACCCTTGCGGTTCTGCCGTCGTAAGCGACTGTCATACATCCGAAGGTCATTGCGCCGCCCAAACAGCAATGATGCTAGAATCTACATTTCTGGCAAAAGAGCACTGGATTTCAGTCCCCGAATAAAAATCGTGAGTTACAAAAAAAGACTCCTCCCATCGGACTTGGGATGGAAAGTGCCTGAAATCAGACCATGCACACTACAAGTAAAGAACTAAGGAGACTATGATAGAACAAGCCAAGGCATGATACCGATATTGATACAAAAGCTCCCTCACTCCAAACAGGAGATTTGACTATGAGTTTCGTTCCTTTATCTTGCTGGATTTTGGAGAAAATCCCCCAAGCTATCTTCTCTTGTATTGTATTATTTTGTTTCGTAATTTTGTGGGAAATGATGGATGGATATCTGCGGTGAATTGGAGATGATGTTTGGATTCGATCTGTTTTTATTTACCGTATTTGGTTCTGCGTAAAACGTATTGACGCGAAGGGGTATCTATACACAGCGCGAAGTTTGATACAGTTAGTGTCATATACGCTAACCCCACCATCCCCATGAATTACTTTCACGAGTGATAGATTATGACTGCCCACATCATGCCCGTGCTCAGCTTATAATGCCATCTCTCTGGATCCCTTCCTTCCGTTCTCTTCTTTTCTTTCTAACAAACGACAAACACCAAGCCTCACCTCGGCATCTCTCGTGATACATTCCAGCAGCAGTAACAAAAATGAACATAATTTCGAGAATAGAGTGGAAGTGTCCCCCGAGGAGAGCAAAATCCATACTAGTACCCAGACATCGCGGATAAGAACGCCGTAGAACAAACCTACCCTGAACTCCATTGCAAAAGCACAATTACCAGGCATTGACAATTTAGTGTGAATTTCTGTGTTAATTTCTGGTGTTGGAGTGTAGCTACGACGGAATCTACAGTACAGTAAGTTACAGGACTATATTATTCGAAGCATAATCTGCCGGTCTTGTTACCGTACCACATAGCCTTAATCACTCTGCCAGATTATCTTTCCCATCATCACTACCGTTTATTTACAACCGCACGTCACCCGAGCACCAAAGGCCTTACCAAATCACCAAACCTATACCAGTCAAACATGCAAAGACGTCTTCCTCACCTCCCTTACTGAACACAGACATTTCCTTACTCTTATTCATCAATATTAGAAATTCCCAGAAATATACCAGAGCATGAAACATCTATTCTCTAATACCCACCAGGACCTTCCGCAATTCTGTAAACTCCCTGCACTCCATTCTTTCTCGCAACACCCCCCTTTACAAAACCCTACACTACATAAACCTAAACAACCCCCCCAAAGCAAACCCCACCCTACCCCCCCTTAAAAAAATCCCCCCGATTCAACCACATCCACCCCACTCCATCCACCCAGAACAGCCCGAGCAGTGAACGCTACCCCCACCCACGAGACAGAATACCCAAGACGGGACAAACCCGACGGGAGAAAACCTCGTGCGTGTGGGGCCTAGCACTCCCCAGCACGCCAGGAAATAACTTCCCTACACATCAATAAAAGGAAATCCGAGTCTCGCACACCAGAGACAATATAAAAGTTTCAAAAACCGCAAAGGCAGCGGTATTTTCCCAATTTTGACATTCGGATATGAGCTGGTTTTGTCGCGGGGGTTGTGATCTGGGTCTTGGGGTTTAGTTTAATGTTTGTTCAGACCCCCCGGGTGCTTTGCACGATCCTGTGTGCACTGCTGCAGGGGGGTCGTGACTCGGTGGAGGATTAACCTGCTGTGTTCTGCGAGCAATGCTGGGGGAATGCACAAGTCGGTGTGAGTGACAGAAGTGATTGCGGATTTCGCCTTTTTATTATTATTTCTATTTATTTATTACCCGGCGGATCAAAGTAAGAAAGGGAAGCTGGAAAGGGTGGGAAACTGAGTCAAGTTACTGGTAGACTAAAGTATGAATGGGCTTATGACAGCCAAATATACATTTCTCCTATTTTAGAGAATCTATAACCATCCAGCTTCACACCCCCTTCCATGCCTCCCAAATCGTAAAATTCTCCAAACTCCCGGGCACGGCCTTCGGCGGCTCAATAGCACGGACCTCCTCCAGCAGTCGTGCCGTGGCAATGCACCTCCGCACAAACTCCGGATACCCCCATCCATACTCTTTCGCAGCCATAGCACAAAGACTATCCTGATCATCGCGACCAGGTCTTCCCGCGCCCGTCAAATTCTACCACCGCATTAGCCAGCGAAGCGGCAGAGAGAAAGGGGGGGGGAGTACAGGTTTAAGATTAACATCAAACAAAAAGAACTGTCCACCCTCTTCGCTCTTCCGTCTAATATCGATTCTGGCAACGCTCGTGAGGTTTAGTATCTGCGCTACACGGATGCATTCTTGTTTCGCGGCGCGATGGAATTCGTCTTCCTCATGGAGGGGGATTACGCTGGAGTTTTGGGTGACGGGAACGTGCCCGTTCCAGGGCACGACGCCGTCGACTTGCTCGGATCTGCAGACAATCGGGAGTGCCAGCCATCCACTCTGCTCCGCGGGATCCGGGCAGATAGTTACAGTCCCCTCTTCCCCCTCCAAAAACTCTTCGATAAGCACAAACCCGTACTTTTCGAAAAGCGCATCTAGCCGATCAAGCATTGCCACAAACCCATCTATCAATTCCACGTCCTCACTGCCCCTTCCCCGAACCGGTTTGAGCATAACCGGGTATGGCAAGTCGTACACCATCTGCGAGAGCTTTTCCACCGAGCGCGCATCATCCCGCTCCAGCAGCCAACTCTTCGGTATTGAAACATGCGAGTTTTGCAAGAGTTTGTTGGTGAAGGCTTTGTCATCGACAATGTCCACCACCTTTGGCGGGTTCGCGATAATTCGCGTGGCGGAGGGGAGAGCGGTTGTGGCGAGGGGGTGGGCGGCGAAGAGGGAGGTGTTGGCCCATAGCGTGTTTGCGCCGGCGGCTACCGCGGCGAGGATTCCGGGTTGGGTGTCTGGGAAGGACCAGTGCTCGTCTGTTGCTGGGTCGGGATTGGCTTGGGGCGTTGTTAGGCGGATGGTGGGGTCGTTTAGCGATTGCACTGCCCAGGCGATGTCTGCGCAGGCGTCTTTGTAACCTGTGTTTTTGGTAAGTATTTGGGGGTTTGGGATTGCGGGGGTAAAACCTCCGGGCTTCGGCGGCTTGAACGACCCGTTAACAACGGGTGGTGGAAGCGCTTGGTGGAGAAGCGCGATACTAGTAACACTTCGCCGTGCAGGTGTACTTGAGAAGAACATTGCAGCTAGGGAGCTGCGGCGGCGGGCGGTTATGCTAAGCATTGTCGTCGGTGTCTGATTGGTGGTGGCGGGGTATAAGTGAGGTTGTAAGCTAATGGAGCTCTAACAGTTTACCAAGCGAGCGACCGCCGCGGAACAACAACAGCAACCAAGCTGCAAATGACTAATCAGCTCAAACCCCCTTCCTTTCATTCGGAGAAACTCTTCCACTTCCTCCATATTAAATCGTGAGCGCATTCCTCATATTACCCTTCTACTTGTATGAGTGGATTCTACAGCTTTCCGAAAACCACCTGACAACAGCTCAAGACCTTGCGGCCCGGCTCGTTCCTTTCCAAACTCCGCTGAGGGAAGAACAAGCAATCTGTCAAGTTGGACCATAGTATAGGAAAGTCTGAAGAAAAAAAAGCGTAGGGAAGCTAAGCTAAGCGTTGAATTCGTCTTGTGCTGGTGCTGGTGGTGCTGGAATTCGGCAAAGGATTCCGTAGGGTAATTTGTGTTCCGGGTTTGTATTGATTGATTAATTAACTGGATTGGATAAGGTGCTGTACCTTATATAGGGCTGGTCATTTCAGGTACAGTACAAGATTCAGGCGGAGGAGTTGCTGCAGTAGACTGCTATTGCACTCTACCGTATCGGATAGAGTATGTACACAATCTCGCATGAGACATGTTGTACAAAAACTCCGTTGTTGGGCGGAGCCCAATCATATACACTCCTGTCCCAGGGCTCCTTGCTGGTGAAAAAGTACTGCTGCAGGGCTTGGCAAAAACGCAGGCATCGATACTTGGGTATCCCATAGTTTACATTCTTCTAGTCATCACCTCCGGGATAGTGTCCTTTTCTAGTTTCTCCTTTGGATATAAAATGATACCGTTTTCTGTCAGCGTTATGGATAAGCTCGTCGCCCTTCCACCAAGTTGCCTTTCAATCTCACCACTGATGTGTGGTCGGCCGGTCATGAATAGTCGTGTGTTTAGCGACCTCTGCAGAAGCTGGTCCAGGGAGTTAAGAATATCGAATCGCTGCTCCGGCAAACACTCATCCAGAGCGTCAATGCATATGAAAGTGGGCTGTATACACGACACGGCCTGGAACATCCGCACAAATCCGGAAACCTCTGCTCTCCGGCCACCAATCACCTTTTTCTGCTCTCGATATTCTTCCACTACTTCTTCTGGTATTCCGCCCAATCCACCGCCAGGTTGTTGCAGCAAGGAGCCAAGCATATTGACTGGTGTCTGCTCCTTCCGGGAAGCAAATTCCAAGTAAAAACAGAACACAGTTATATTCCGTCCCCTGGCCTGGTCGCAGAGAGAGCCAATCACCAAAGACCTAGCATCGGGACTTGTCAGCACAATATTCCCCCGCCATCCCTCGGAAATTCATTCTTACCCGATGAAGTTCTTACCAACCCCCGGATGACCGTAACAGAAGAAGGCCGCATGATCTGATTCCGCATCCTCACTACGATTACAACAGCTTCTGAATTGCTTAGTTTGAAACAGCCAGCTTCCTACACCTCCTATCCGCTGAGTCATGATGTCCTGATGCCGGGTCTAGCGCTTTAAGGGGGAGAGCCAGGCCAGGACTTTAGAGTCCTCCTCGGCTCCACCAAAGTGAAAGCTATTCGAGAGATTGAAAGAGTTGACGTTGTTGCTTTGGTATCGAGACATTTTGCGCTTTTCGCTTATTACAATTTTTTAGAGAACAAGCTGTTGATTGGATCTGGCTGGATCTGGCTGAATCAAAGGATTTTGAGAGGGTGAAGGAAAATAGGGGTTTCTCGCACCAACTGTTCTTTGATGATTGTCCAATCATTGAAAATACTAAAGGTACAGTACACAACGCCGCTTTGCTTAACAATAAAAATAAAAATAAGAAACAAAAAAACACAACGCCGCTTTGCTCAAAGGGGAAAAGCCATCACTTCTTCCCCCCCGCTCCTCCGAAAGCGTCCTTGCTTTCCCCCTAATAATCAATCGGCGATATGCTAGCCAGCAGTTTCTCAAGGGATCTTACTGTGGCGGGCACGGAGCTGATTCTGGGGGTAATCTGCGGGGTATAAACATCCAGAAATTTCTTTATGCCGTAACTTATCCCGCAAACTGCAAAGTGTTTTGTCAGTAATGGTAAAAGACCGAACCCACGGATACTTGCTGCCTGTAGCAAGTAACTCACACTGAGCAAAGCAACTATTGCAGAACCAATAAGTCTCAGCTGCCATTGTAGGAAAGTGACGTTGCCCTGCATATGGGCGGACTGGGCCTTCACTTCGGTGAACTGGGCCTGAACTCCGGAGAAACCAGCCTCCATTCTGATGGTGATATCCGCCATTTTTTTATGGGCAGTCATCTCGGAGTCTTTGAATCCCTGTGACAAAAGTAAGCAGTCTGCAAACCAAACCAAACACCTATGTAAAAGAAACTTTAGAGAGATCGGTGAGACGCTTATCGTTTTGAAAAAAACAGATCCCACTATTAGGGTATATGTTAGTTGAATCTGTGGTGGTGGAGAAGGATGGCGTACCAAGTGTGACCTAATCGAGGAGCTCTCGCTCCCATCTCTATCCCTGGGCTCCGGCTCCGAGTTTGTGTCGATTGATCGACGATGGGTCAGCTGGTGTTTCAGGGATCTGATATGTGGCATCCGTGCAATGGATTGCCGGCGGGTGGCGAACTTAAAGAGGTTTGTTTTCATAATGTTGGCCTGTTGCCGGGTGTGGTTGAATATCGCGGCGTTCATGTGGCAGATCGTATTATCGGTCACAAGGATCATGGGAGGGCTGGGAAGGAAACGGATTGGTTGGAGGATGACGAGATGTCGAGTGGTATCCTATAATAGTGACATGGGTGATTTGCCGATATGATAGTACTTCATGTCGGAAGTGATGGGAAAGGGAGTTAAGGATATAACGGATATAATACCTACCGGAGATAAGATAATGGAGTTAGTAAAAGGTGTGGTATTAAGGGATTTAAGGATATAAGGTTAGGGTTGATATTGGGGATATCAACGGGCATGCAAAGAAGTAGCTAGGAACTTTGGTATATAAACCTTAGCTATTGCCCGTAACTTTGCTCAACAGAAAGCTCATAATTCACAAGTAGGAGGGATACTCCCCTACTTATACACAACCCAACCATCACTAAACCTCACGGCGCCCATTGTTTTCCCGAGTACATGTAATTGAATGACGTTTGTGGACACGATTACTATTGGATGTCATGCCATAGTTGTCCTATTCACAATCGATCCCAGTTTGCCACCCTGCCAGTTTCGTCCTACGTACAAGGGTAGATCATGAATTGATGGATGGAGTAGGGCTGTTGATGATGGTTTTGGACGGGATTAATGGAACAAGCAACCCATAACCCTTTTAATGCACAACCCGCCACGAGTCTGCGAGAGTCAAATAAGAGCTAATTTCGTGATAGGTATGTTGAGATAGGTATTGCCTATTCCATGAAAGAATTTCTTTTCTTTTTACATCCACTAATGGTCGTCAGAGTCGGCATTTCTTCAGACGAACGATATTTTGGTGTACTATTTTGGCGTGGGGTATTCTTTTACTGCTGTGCCACCAATTCATGATCGACCCTTGTACCGTATTTTCAGGTTGTTATGTTGCGGAAGGTAGGTGCTGATCTATGAGTGCTGCAATGATCTCCCAATCTTGGAGAAGTGAGGCTGAGGCTGGAATATGAGTTACACACATATCGGATCGAATGATTAGACAATCATCGCAGCGCAGCTGGTGCGAGCAACCCCGGTTTTCGTTCATCCTCTCGAAATCCTTTGATTTAGCCAGATACAATCAACAGCTTGTTCTCTAAAGCATCCTAATAAGCGAAAAGCACAAAATGACTTTGCTTCCCGGAAGGAGCAGACACCAGTCAATATGCTTGGCTCCTTGCTGCAACAACTTGTCGGTGGATTGGGCGGAATACCAGAAGAAGTAGTGGAGGAATATCGAGAACATAAAAAAGTTGTTGGTGGCTGGGGAGCAGAGGTTACCTGAATTGTGTGGGTGTTCCAGGCCGTGTCATGTATACAGCTCACTTTCATATGCATTGACGCTCTGGATGAGTGTTTGCCGGAGCATCGAGTCGATATTCTTAACTCCCTGCACCAGCTTCTGTAGAGGTCGCCAAACACACGACTATTCATGACTGGCTGACCACATATCAGTGGTGAGATTGAAAGGCAACTTGGTGGAAGGGCGACGAGCTTATCCATAACGCCGACAGAAAACTATATCATTTTATATACAAAGGAGAAACCAGAAAAGGACACTACCCTGGAGGCGATGACTAGCAATTTGAAGCAGGATATCATGAGGAGTATTCTTGGGAGGATTTCGGAAACGTATGTAGTAACATGCCAGTGAGAACATGCGGATTCTCACCATTGGAATTTAGTTTTCTGATTATTTCCCTTAATATCGAGTCAATACTCCGAGAAACAACAATCTCTCGAAGGAAAAGAAGACTAGAGGCAATGGCAGCAACGCAGGGCTAGGGTTAGAGTATGCATACGGCGCGACCTTGGAGCTCATAAGAGTACAAACTGGAGAAAAGTCAGAACTTGCCATAGCCACGTTGATGTGGGTATTTTACTCTGATCGTCAGTTGAAAGTGGGAGAGCTGTACCATGCCCTCGCAGTGGACATAGGATCCAGGAATTTCGACACAGACAATGTTCCACCGATAGCAACATTACTAAGTTGCTGCCATGGGCTTATAACCGTGGATAAGGAAACATCGACTGTGCGAAGACGTGGCTCGAAGCAAACAAGGTGACAACTCTAAGTCACAGTTTCTAACACAGCGGATCGCGATGTGATGGCCTGGTATAATTTTGTATTCCACTACCCGGCAATCTCAGGTCATCCCTTCTAGGAGCACCGGTGAAAATTCGCGATGTATTAGTCAGCGGAGATAGTCGAGTGATGGCGTACAATGGAATTCCACAAATAAAGCCCGCGCCTTATTCAAAGTTGAGCCGGGAAGCAACAAATTATCTAAGGTATACTAAGGTATACCAGTCTCGTGGGGCGACCTTTAGTGGGCTTCCTAACCCAACTTTTGAATAAGGCGCGTGCCACGCTATATCCCTAGAATTCTACGGTATACATCCGCCCCGAGGAACACCATGAGATTGTTTACTATCTAGTTGTGGTTTCCTTGTGTCATGAGCATAAGAAGTGGTATCTAGATAATCATTACTGTTTCTCCATCTTTGCCCACCTGTGTATAGGGATCGTCAATGTTCAGCAGGGGGACTGTTGCAGATAGTTGCCAAGTATTACAATGTAGTTTGTATCACTCTGTGCAGTTACTATCCCACCTTGGCATATATCATACTAGCATATCCCTGTGACCCTTAATTCTGTATTCTGGGGCCTGTGTTAATATCGTCTCTAGTAGTCCCTGACTACACAGCGTCTTAGTGACTTTTTACAAGAAAGACTAAAGCAGTCCTCCCCACCTGAACACCACCGAGGCTATTACCATGACCCGATAAGAAAAGCCAGACAGTCACTCATTCGCCCACATCAAGTGTATTCCTATATAGTCCTCTAAATATCCTCCTCCTCCTCTCCTTCCCTTCTCCATCCACCCGCAGCACAAGAACCTCACACACACACCACTCTGCTCACTGACTCACTCACTCACAACAGCCATCCTTTTCCCTCTCAAAGACTATGGCTAATCTTCCCTACCTACTTCACAGGTGTACGCAACCGGTTACAAAAATAAAAATCGCTTACTACCCCCCCTCCTCACTTTTGGTCAAGATTCTGTACATATTGAATCAGTTAATGCCCTACTTCGGTAGTTGACAGGTTGTTGTACTGAAGCACTAATAACAGTGTACATATTGTTAGCTGATGGTAAAATCCTTTCTTTCTTTCTCTTTTCATTTTTTTTTCATTTCCTTTGATGGTTGTTGTGAGTTTGCGAGTGAGAGTGTATGCATGTAAGTGTCGTGAGGATTGTGGTAAAGGTATGTTTTTCTTTCTTGTTATTTGATTTCTGGCTCTTAGTTGTGCGCTGTAGGTATGTGGAGTTTATCTCATTGTGGAGGAAAATCTATCCGGTTCGTGTCTGCTCACCTTACATAACCTGTCAGAAAAAAAAAGAAATATGTTTGGAGATGAAAAAGGTAATTATATATGAAAATTGAAAGTCCAATTCTTCTATGCTAATTTACAAGAGTCACAGATTCTTCACCGCTTTCTACTTCTTTGACAACATAGATACCAGTAATTATGGCAGGTCTAGTGAGCCCGCGACATAACCCCCCAATGATGGCATCACACTTCCATCGATACCAGCGGCAACCCCAGTTTTTTCTTCTGGGAACTATTGCTGACTCTATATTGATAGAATGACTTCTCCTTCACTAGTATAGATAGTCTTGAAGATAAGAAAGGGTCAAGAACAAAGCATGTGACCACGTGCTCTCCCTGATCTTCCTACATCGAGGTGAGTAGAAATTCTCTAGGTTTTCTCGGAAGTCCCCTTCTCCCTGCCGCGAGACTAGGCAAAGTATCCTCTCTAAAATTCCTCCTTATCCATAGATATCTACCGTATCTAATTCAACATTTCGCCAGAATCTTTATCTCCAAGCCGGTTTTCCTAACTGCTCAGTGCACTGCACTAGTAGTGGACTACTGCTTGTTGGATTGAATAATTGGTGAGAGTCCATATCACTGAAAATTCCTGGACCTCCTCCACTCTCTACTCGAGTAGTTTACGCCACTTCCCCACCCTCACCATCTCCTATCATACAGCTCCCCATGATTTTCTTTTTACTTCAGCGACTAACTTAAATCCCACCCCCCATCAATACAAAATGTTCCAAGATCTGTCTTTATTGTTTTCTGGCTTCACGCGGGTAGTAAATATTCCCTATAACCAGGATACGTACTTTTATTTTTATTTTTTCCATCAAAAATCTGCAAAAAAAGTACAGTTTATAGTCCTGCGTTTCGAAATACCTATGTTTGCTTTGGAGATAGTCACTTCCAAATTTGAATACCCTCAACAAGGTACTATCTAGCCATTCTAATCACCAGATTCATTTCTAACCAGATCCTCAACCAGGTCTCAATCCCCGCATAAAATCTGACCCTCCCCCACCATAGGATACGCACAATATATAGAACACCGTCTTTTATATGCACCTTCTCACTATACTACCATTATTGCATAACTTATACCATCAGTACTCGCCCCTCTCCCGGAAAAATCACTTCAAAAAAAAAAAAAAAAACTATTTGAGCACAGGCAGCCACTCTTTCACCCCCAAAAAATAAAAAATAAAAATAAATAAAAAGTAATCGGTCAATACCCTACCCCATTATACTCGACAAATCAGCAAAAGCAATACTAGAAACATAAACTACTGATAGATA
Organism: Choiromyces venosus 120613-1; assembly: GCA_003788595.2. Lineage (NCBI taxonomy): Eukaryota > Fungi > Ascomycota > Pezizomycetes > Pezizales > Tuberaceae > Choiromyces > Choiromyces venosus. The sequence continues at coordinate 442,076 of ML120374.1, forward strand.
TCCCCACGCACAAGAAAAAATAACTAAAAGTTAAAATCCCAACACCTCAGTATAGTCAAACGGCTTTGCAAGCGAAATTCCTCTATCCTTCTTACAATACATGCATTCATTCCGGTGGTCGAGGAAAAGTTTTTTTTCTTCCGAATTTCAAGGTCCGAGTTGATCTATAAGTTGTTATGCAAAAAGGAATAAAGGCGTTGCATACGCTTAAGTCTTTCAACTTTAAAAAAACCGGCATTAACGGTTTTCTAATCCCGGGCTGAATATCGCGTGCCTGTAACAGGGTGTTTGTTCTTTGGCGGTGTGTCAGTCACGCTTACCACCTATTATCATTTTTTGACGTCTATGGTAGATTGTCTTTCATTTATGATATTATGCGCTTGAGCAAATTGTATGCTCGTCTTTTGGTTTTTTTTTTTTTTTTGTTGGCAAAACTTTCTATATCCTATGATGCGTTAGTTGTGACAGCAATGAGACTTGATTAACAACTTGTCGGGGGATAAGCCTACTGCTTATACAAGACAAACACGCTGGTGACTCCACTTCCCGTGTACATAAGCTATCACTCGATAACCCATGATATCCCTATTATCGGATATGGAAGGTTCATCCAAAATTAGTCGGCGGATTTAGTCGAGTGATGGCTAGTGCATCCCCATCAAAGAATATCATAAGATTGTCTACTACCTAGTTGTAGCTTTCATGTGTCAACTGTGAAGTATTCAGGAGTCGATTGTGGTTGATCGCGGCTATACTCACTTCAATAGGTAGCAACAGTGGGCATGACCAGGCAAATAGAGTAGATATTGGTATTGGTCTATAAAGAATGCAATCGAGAGAATGAGAAAGAATGAAAATGATCAAAGGATATAACGAAGATTGACAGGAAGACCAAGGATATCGAATGACAAAGGGAAAGTACAGAATCTTATAGAGTCTGTCGGCAAAAAAAAAAAACAGAAAAGGGGAAGAAGAACAGAAGAGCTACTAACGGTATGAAATCCGCCGACATCCCGTGTTTCCAACTAGCATCTAACAACTCTAATACGAATCTAGTATATCCAACCCATGTCTATAACCAACTTGCTCCATCATCCATGTCCTATGTCCAGCCTATCCCAATGTAGTATGTATACGAGAATTCTATATGCTAATGCATTGTGAATGACCACGCTAATATATTCGCCAGTTGTCTAGTACATTTAACATCAACAATGCAAGGGACGATTTCCAGATAATCGTTATTATTTCTTCACCTTTTCCCGTCGGTGAACATAGGGCCATCAATGTTCCGCACGGGGATCTTCGCAGACAGTTGCCAAGTATTACAATGTAGTTTATATCACCCTATGTACAGCCCCTCATCAGAAGTGTTCGTGATCTGAGACATGTTTAATTGCGGTTGCACCATAATGTGGTGGGGCAACAGTGGGGTTGTCAACCAACACAGGTGTGCGCACGCACGATCACCTCTTAACTACCTCTCAATGATCAACCATCAATGATCAATCATCAACTATATATATTTTAGAGTAACAAAATAATAAATAAAACTAGCTAATACCTTGTATAACCTCCCTTTGCTTCCAATACTGCAGCCACTCTATTAGGCATTGATTTCCACAACTTTTCAAAAAACTCCTCAGGAATTGTCTCCCAAACCAAAGGTAATACTTGTGCAAGCCTCTTCTTAACAGCTTCTTTTCCTCCTAGGGTATCTCCAATCCTTGGATACTGCTGGTGTAATTGGTTTTTAAGCTCAACCCATGCATGCTTAATAGGATTTAAATCAGGGGAGTAGGGAGGGTGTTCCACCACTTCAATACAATTTCTCTCCAACCAATTCATAACATTATAAGACTTGTGAGCAGTAGCATTGTCTTGCTGAAAAAGAATATCCTCAAGTTGCATACCAAAAGAAATCATTTGATGAATTACAGGAAAAAGATACCTTCTTAAGAGCCTAACATACCTAGTCTTGGTGATATTTTGGGTAATAGAAACCAAAGGACCTTTTCTCTTACCCCAAAAGCACCCCCATACCATAAGTGAAATACCCTTATCCTTTTCCTTGGGGTGAATGTACTCTGCAAGCCACTGCTCCTCAGGTTCTCTGAAAATCCACTGCTGCCTTAAATCCTTGGATTTCTCCACACTGCACTCATCACTCCAGATGACCCTCTCAAAATCCTCAGCTATCCAATCCTTATAAGCTGTAGCCCACTTTAATCTCTTCGCAATATGCACAGCCTTGAGCTTTGGTCTTGATTTGGCTAACCATTTCTTGATATTGGCTTCTCTGAGTACTCTATCCACAATTAAATTGTTAGAGAATCATGTCCAATCACTCAGGTGAGTACTAACCAGTAGAAAGAGAAACACCCAGTGTATATTTATCTCTAAAATCTGATCTGTTGATTTTCTGGTTGGATTTGGCTGCCTAGATGATTGTGCAATCCTGTTGCTAGCTGAGAACAGGTGTGCAACTAGGGTGGGGAATATTATCCAGTGATTAATACTCACATGCATGAGCAAGGAAGCTTTTAATGGTTGTCCACAGCCGTCCAATAATTTGAGCAACAAGGGGAATATTCCAGATGTAGTAGAAAAGTTCGATGATCATGCCTTTTTCAACATTGGTCATTTTTCTTCATGAGCTTCAGGTTTCGCTTTTTTTTTTTTTGATGTATATCCAGATCAGTTAATCATTGGAAATTCAGAGAGAGCAAATTATTAAATTCAAATCAAGGATGTGGTATATAGTCATGATAGTTGTGGCAGTGGCAGGTACAGTTGCAATCAACTTGGTGAGGTGACATTTGGTGAGGTACCAGTTGATTAGTAAGGCAAGACATGTTTCATGAACACTTCTGACAAGGGGCTGTAGTTACCATTCCACCTTGGCATATACATACATTCACCTGTGACTTTTCATTCCATGCTCTAGGCCCTGTAAGTATATCACCGCTTGCAGCCCCATACTAGTGTGTATCTTGGTGGCATTTACAGGGATACCAAGGTAGTCCTCCTATCTCACACACCTGCCAGGCTATCACCATGACCCCAGGGAGAGAGCCAGATAGTCACTCATTCCCCACTTCAATTTCTTCCTTTATAGTCTTTTCGAAATCTTTCTTTTCTCCTCTCATCTTCCTCCCTTCTCCACAATATAGCAACCTCACACTCATACACTCATACTCTCTCACAACTGCCCTCTGTACCTTCCTCTTGCAAGAGTACCAATAGCTAATCCTTCTACTTCATAGGTGTGTGCAACTGGTTACAAAAATAAAAATCATTTACTGCCCCCCTCCTCACTTTTGATCAAGATTCTGTACATATTGAATCACTTAATACCCTACTTCAGTGGTTGACCAGTTGTTGTACTGAAGCACTAATAACAGTGCACATATTGTTAGCTGATGGTAAGATCCTTTCCTTCTTTTCTCCCCCTTTATTTGATGGTTGTTTTGATTATGAGAGTGTGAGTGTGTATGTAAGTATAGTAGGGATTGTAGTAAAAATATGTTGTTCTTCTGTGTCAATATTCTCAATATTGTTATCCATTCTTCATGTCTGCTATGATAACCTTTCTTGATACATAGATTTAGTATGTGTGACAAAATGCCTGATAGCCTAAACCTGGTTGGGAAACTGTGAGACAACTAATAGTCCTATTTATTGTTGTTCATAAAAGTCCCATCATTCCTTCATAATAGTTTAATCAATGCTGGGTTGGACAGTATATGGAAAGGTTCAGGTATCTTGGGTTGGAAATGCTATGAACATATTATGACTACAATGTTTAGGTAAAGGAATTGGAGATAAGGGATTTAGAGAATGAATGGATATTGCAGATATTGCAGATTTTACAGAAGGCTTTTATTATCTAGTTCTTTAGTACTTGCTGTCAGGAATATGATAGTACAAAGAGTTATGGTGAGGTTATCTTGTATTGGTTATTGTAATATAAATGAGCTGTTCTTCTTCTCAATCTATAGAAAAATAACAACCAGTCCTTGAATGATCAGTTTATAATACTTTCTTGGGTATGCTAGCTAACCAAGAAGGTATTTGGCAGTTAAACTAGAAAGAATGAGATACAACTAGTATAGTACTTTGCTAAATTCTGTGTTGATATTGTTGAAGACTAGAAGTTGCTTGAACATTGTTGAGAGAGGTTAGACATAGTAGCTGATTGTTCAGGTTTAGAGTTGGGAGACTTTAGGAGAATGTTCCCCAGTTGTGTATTTCCTTTGTCACTATGAGAATGTTGCAGAAGTGTACAGAGAGAGTTGGAACTCTGTGGTAATAAATAGAAGAATCAGGATTCTATTATGGCCATGATATATACTCCTGTTATTTTTATTGTTAGTTAGTTAACCAGACCTTACATGATCATGAAGTTTGTTACTATTCTCTTATTACCTTTTCTAAAGTCTTACATGAATCTACTTACTCTATATTATCTATTGTACTACACAAGGATCACACCAATAGATATGAGAGTTTCTTTCATCTTATCAATACTTTGTTCAAGAGCTTAATCTTCTCATATATAAGGTCTTACTTAGGACATGTACTCTGAGTCTTCTTACTTGTATTCTTTTATTTCCTTTTTCATATTCTCCTTGAGTTTTCTTGTCTCCCTTTATTGTTTATTTTGTCTTCTAGGATATCTATATATACTACTGTGACAAGCCACTACTTCTTAATTCAGTAGAGAACATGTACTCCCTCACTCTTAATATTACTGAATTGAACTACAGATATCTCAATCAAGCAGTGACTTTGTTTATAAGTACTCAGCAAGGTATCATCTATACAAGTTCAGTCAAGCATTAGCAGAACCTTCTTCTGACCACTGCAGAATATAGATTTATTGCATGTTTAGGACTTTAGTTTGTAAACCATGTAGTAGCTTATGTGTATATGTGATTACACAAGGAAACTATTAATATGGAGAACCCTAGGTCTTATATACCCATTACTGGCCATCTTTTACTGATATAAGAATATACTTAAGCTATGTATCTGATTATTACCAATAAGGTTTAGTCTAGAAACTTTAAGAAATATAAAGAAAACTTACTACTATAACATCATAATCTAGCAATCTCCCAACCTCCTGAATTCCTTCATGAAAATACCATTAATGAGATGACTTCTCAAACAAAATAAATAATATAATCATATTAAGAAAATCCTCCACCAATTATTACCATTAGTCTAGTTACTATAGAAACCTAATAAAACATATAATAAAGGAAACCTAATTGTACTCATCCTTTAATAGATACAGCAAACATTGTGCTCAATAGATTTGTAGCTAGATGAACTCATGTACTCTCTGGTTGAGATCTCTTGTAACCTTTTCCACAATGTGATTTATCTCAGCTTTGCATAGATATATGTGAGGAGTATGACTACTAGTAAGGATACTAGTATTTAGTGTATGAAAATGATGATTTGCAACAGCTATCAATGGTAATAGCAAGCCTTGGGTACTATGATAAATAGGTAGTCTATTTATCATTCCTGTGGTTGGTATTTTTATATCAAATGATCTAGCTATCTTCCAACTATAATTGATTCCTCTTACCTGTGAGCTATCTTACCTTATTACATTCTGGAGGATTTGAAAATCAAGTAAATATACATAATACTAGGCAGAAAGGTGAAGGTTGAGTATGTAGAAGTAAGCAGTATAAATTGAGGAGTCAGTTTCTAAGCTATACTAGTAGATTGATTTCATATCAAGCTAGGTTAGATGAGATATATAAATTGAAGTTTTGGAGTGAGAAGACATAATATGAGTTTCAATGGGATTGTTGGAAAAGGTGATTGTACTTCTAATGAAAAATGTTATTATAACCTCACAAATGTTAGATTTCCTTGCATCAAAGTTACCTGCTCATATTAACTTCAGTGTTTAGTCATACATATTTCTCCTTTTATTCTTCATTCCTTTTCACACCAGTCAGGAACAATTTTTTCTTCTTCTCAATTTCTTTCATGCTTACATCCAGTGATACTTCTAACATAATTCGGTGCAAGTGCAAAGGAATGTACAGCCAGTAGTCAGAAGTGTTCATGAAACTGGTCATGGCTTACTAAGCAACCTCACCAAATGCCAGATCACTAAGTCAATCGCAACTATACTACAGACTCTTTACTCTTTACACAACTGCTTGATCATACCACAATACAACCCTTTTAATAATTTCCAATGGTTAACTGCTTCAGATTTTCAAATTCTGTATCAAAAGAAAAAAAGCAAACCCTCAGGACCTCCTGAAGAGAAATGACAAATATTGAAAAGGTATGATAATCACCTTTTTCTACTGTCTCCAGAACATTACCCTGGTTGCTCAAATTATTGGACAGCCATGAACAATAATTAAAAGCTTCCTTGCTCAAGTATATTAGTGTCAATTACTGGATAATATTCCTCACCCTGGTCACACTCCTGTTCTCAGCCAGTGGCAGCATCGCACAATCATTCAAGCAGCCAATTCCAACTGCAAAATGACCAGATCTGACTTTCAGGATAAATATGCACCTGTTATATCACTTTCTACAAGTAATAAATAAAAACCCAGAGTTTCTGTACTAACCTGAGTGATAGAGTATGATTCTATTTACCAGTAACTAACATGAATAAATTAATAGTGGATAAAGTACTCAGAGAAGCTAATGTCAAGAAATGGCTAGCCAAATCAAGGTCTAGACTCAAACCAGATCATATTGCTAAGAGATTGAAGTGGGCTACAGCTCATAAGGATTGGACTGTAGAGGATTTTGAGAAACTCATCTGGAGTGATGAGTGTAGTGTAGAGAAATCTAAAGATCCAAGGCAACAGTGGGTTTTCAGAGAACCTAGAGAGAAGTAGCTGGTAGATTGTATTCACCTAAAGGAAAAGGATAAGGGGGTTTTGCTTATAGTATGAGGGTACTTTTGGGTAAGAGAAAAGGTCCTTTGGTTCTTATTACTCAAAATATCAACAAGAGTAGGTATATTAAACTGTTAAGAAGGTATCTTTTTCCTGTTATTGATCAAATGATTTCTTTTGCCATGCAACTTGAAGATATTCTTTTTTAGCAAGACAATGCTCCTGTTCACAAGGCTTACAATATTATAGATTGGTTGGAGAGAAATTGTATTGAAGTTGTGGACCACTCTCCTTACTCCCCTGATTTAAATCCTATTGAACATGCATGGGTTTAACTTAAAAAGTGATTACACTAGCAGCATCTAAGGATAGCTGATACCCTAGGAGGAAAAGAAGCTGTTAAGAAAAGGCTTGCACAAGTATTACCTTTAGTTTAGGAGACAATTCCCAAGGAGTTCTTTGAAAAATTATGGAAATGAATGCCTCATAGAGTAGCTGCAGTTTTGGAGGTAAAGGGAGGTTATACAAGGTATTAGCTCGTCTTATTTATTTAATTTACAAAGGGGGTTAATGGGAAAGGGTTGATCATAGACAATTCTTCATTACCACTGGGAGATTATGAACATGCATAAAGAGCAACACTACAACTGGGCAACTCCACCATCTGGCCTATGGTATAATCACAATTAAACGTGTCTCAAATCATGAACACTTCTGACTAGGGGCTGTACTTCTAGAGCAAACAAAATGACTTGATAGATCTATATTTTCTGATATAGGCAATCAGGATTTGGTGGCCTTATTTAATTTTGTATCATCTTACTCTATACCAAGCTGAGGTCATACTCAAAGGAGTAAAGGTAATATTCCATAATGTAGTAGTTAGCAGATCTAGTTGAGTGATGGTATATGCATCTACTATAAGGAACTATTAGTTTGTACATTTCTTTGGTCCACTACATAAGAGATGATTTTCAGATAATGACTACTGTTCCTGCATCTTCCCCTCCCAGTATACATGGGTGTCCTCTATCCTCAGTACAATCATTGTTCCAGATAGTTGCCAAGTATCACAATGTATTTTCTATCATCCTATGTATTTGCTATCACACCTTGGCAGATACAAGCATTCTGCTATGACCTTTCTCTCTATATTGTAAACCCTGAAATTATATCTCCTTTAGCTGCCCCTTATTGGACTGCCCCCTGTCGCTTTTTTGCAGGGATACTAATACAGTCCTCCTAATGCAGACACCAACAAGGCTATCACTATAACCTTATGAGAAGAACCAGTAAGTTACTTATTCCCCCACTTCAAGTCTCTTACTTTGCAGTCTTCCCCTCTTCTTCTCTTCTCCATCCTATTCCGGAATAGTGACTTCACACTTGCACAATCAAACACTTACAACAGCCATCAATGACTCCCTCTTCCTCTAGTATCACTGACTAATCCCGCTATTTGGCAGGTGTAGGCAACCAGTCTCAGAAATAAAAACCGCTTACTTCCCCTCCTTACTTTTAGTTCAGATTCTGTACATATTGAATCCATTAATGCCCTACCTTGGTAGTTGACTGGTTGGTTCACCTGAAGCACTAATAATACTATACATATTGTTAACTGATGGTAAGATCTTTTCTTTCTTGTTTTCTTTGATGGCTGTTGTGAATGTGAGAATGTGCAAGTAAGAACATGAGGAATGTTATGAGGATTGTGGTGAAGGTAAGTTCTTTCTTGTTATTTGTTTTAAGGTTCTTGATTCTGTGTGATCGGTATGTGCAGTTTCTCACATTGTAGCTTGGAACAATATCAACATTCGGGTTTGTTCACCTTACCTAATGCATGTGAGAATTGGAAGTCAAATTTTTCAACACTAATTTACAGGACCGACAGCTTCTGTACGGCTTTCTACTTCTTTGGAAACATGAATACCGTCTCCGCAGGCCCTGTAATCTCCGGAATCAGAGACAACAGTTCCAAAGAAGGTTTCGCGTTTTCCTGAAATGGTATGAGATCAGCTCTCAGGGCATTTTGGATCTCAATAACTGGTATTCGCAATTCTGTTAACCTATACAACTAAACATATCGTGGGCTGACTAGCTGACTTGCTGATAGTGGATTTCAAGAGATTTTACGGTACCAGTTATGACGGTAAATCCCATGAGCCCGCGGCATCACCAGTGATGTAGCTGCGGTCCCTATTTCTCCAGAATCTTTATCACCAAGCAGGGTTTGGCAGCAGTCCATTGCGCCGGTCACGGAAGTACTATATGTCGGAACAAGTAATTTGTGAGTGTCCATATTGCTCAAGATACCCGAACCCCCTCTATTCTCTCTTCTGGTAAATCCCATCACTTACCCGCGCCTACTGTTTATTACTCTTTACTGTTACCCATGATTTCCTTTTTACGTCAGGAGCTAACTTAAATTCACTCTTTGGCTGAACATAGTCCAACATCAAATTTTTTTTTATTGGCTCCGGGACAGTGATATCGAATATTCACCACACCAACCATATGTATCCTTTCACCCAACAAACCTCCTAATGAAACACAAAAGAAACTAGATTTTTATCTTCCTTCCTTTCCATGATGCTGGGGAGATAATCGCTCCCAACATCCAAACATCTGAGCAGGTGCTATCTATCTTAGCCATTCTAATCTTTAGTAACCAGATCCTCCCGCACTGCTGATCCAATACTCATTCCGCCCCCAATTCCCCCAAACAATACCCCCCACCATAGAATACACACAACATACCAAATACCGTCTTTATATGCACTTTCTCACTAACTACCAGTTGTTACATACACCAGACATAGCTTACCCTTCCTCCTCATACCCAGCTTTTCCATTAAACGTGAGCATAACAGATCTCACCACGAGGGATATATGCCCAGGATTACCACCCACGATGCCCATCTTCACTAGGGCAATACTAACAAAAACAACATACACCCCAGTATTCCCCCACGGCCCCGCACCCAGCCCGAAACCAAAAATCAGAATTCGGAATCCCAACCCCCCGGCTTAGTCCAAATGGCCTCCAAGAGAACTCCCTCCCTCCCTCGTCATTACAAATATTCAACCCCCGTGTCGAAGAAATATTTTTCCAAGTGCCAAATTCAAAAAGCAAAGGGCGTAAGAACGATCAAATTGAAAAAATGGCATTACCGGTTTTTTAAAACTGGTGCTGAATTATCTCTGAGGGCTTGTATATTCTTCGATGGTGCACACTCCCACTGACCACAGATTATCGGATTATCATTTCTGGTGCCAGCGGTAAGCTGACTTTGGTTTACGATATGCACTTGAAGAAATTATGTTTTTTTTTTTTTTTTTTTTTGGCTCAAGGGTATATCTAGCCATACCAGGCTTGCGCGCTGCTGCTCTCTAATGTCTTCCTGGAGCAAATGGTACGCAAAAGAAACCCCATTCTGTCTGTATCTTTTTTTTTTTTGTTCTTTCTTTTTATTTGATGCCCTGGTGCGGTCGGTGGGCAAGTGAGGTTAAATATTAATTTACCGATGCACCACCAAATCCTACTCATGCCTAAAAATCATTTTTTCTGACTAACCGTACAGTACTGTAGTAGTATTTCTATTTGCGGTAGTGATGGGGGGTACGGTAGCGGTAGTACAAGCCCCGACAATCTCTACCGTACTTGTCGATCACATACATTCTCGCCTGCCAAGCTACTTTCACCAGGCAAATCCCTCGCCTAATACCAAAAGGATACGGTACGATAATCAACATCACCCACCCCTGTCAACACCAAAGCCTTATCCAACGTTACACAACTCGCATCATCATCATCAAACATCACACCCCCACCCCGCCTCGCTTGCTGTATCAACCCAGCACACAACGGGGCGTGGGCTCAAAGGCGCGGATATGAGAGGCACTTGAACCAGGCGAGGACCGGTAATCAGCGGAGACTCCGGGTTGACGAACAACATTCTTAGGGCCAGCAAGTGAGTGAATCGGTGCACAGCGGGAGAGGCTTACAGGCAATATGATACTTCAATTGCGCACAGGCCAGAGATTGCAGGCAGGCGCAGAGGCTGAGAAGAAAAGGACATTGGGTAGAGGGGGGTTGGGGTTGAGAATTGGCCCTGGGAGAGGGGAGCAGCGTGAAGCATTCTTGAGCCTATCTCTTCACGAAACTTAAGAAGGCTGCGACAAAGCTGGCGGCCTTTTCCACCCCTTGCCTGACGTACTGAACTGAACTTACTTGCGCAGCCTTGCTTTTTGGTCTTAAGGTGCGTAAAACGTCTAACCCTGCCAGCAAAGCAGAACGAAAAGAGTTAGGAACCCGGATGTCTGTCCTTTGCGGATATAGAGTCGGCTGGGCCTTTTGATCCTTTGGATATAAGGGCCATAAACACACCCGCCGATCTGAAGGATGAAGAATGGAGGAAAAAAGGTAAGTAAAGAATCATGAATACAATTACATTGATATCCCAAAAGAATTGACCAACTAACTAAATAACGCGCAGAAAATCTCAAAACAATTTGCAAAAAAAAAAGCGAAAACTCGATACAAAACCTTATAACACCGCTACCGGATGAATATAACAGAAGAAAATCGGCAGAAAATCAAGAACCCACCATACTAGCCCGCTAGCTCGCTAAACAATCAATGCCCACCGGTCGACCAAATAGTAGGAGACAAAAGAAAAAAGGAAATGGAACACCACTTGCAACTTTAGCCATAAGCTTTCACTCGTGAATCATCACCAACTCATACTGAGCCGGTGTCGCCCTGCTGAGACTGATGCAGCCTCCCCCTGGCAGTTCGTTCCTGGCGCTTCTTACTCCCATTTTTATTTGCCTTCTTTGTTGTTTGATGATATCCATCGTCTGGTTGTGGGTTCTCGCCTTTGCCCGAACGTGCACTAGGGGCATAACCGACCACACTTGGATCAGAGGATCGACCAACGATAAATGATTGTACCGGAAGGATGTTTGAATGAGCAGGTTCCTCGCTCCGGTGGCTACCTGAAGTCTGGCGATGACTTTGGCTGGGTTTGGAGTGAGATTGGGGATGACTGCTCCAATCTTGATTTCGGCTTTGATTCCCGCTTTGGTTGATGTGAGAGCTCTGTCCGGAATTTCCAATGTCACTCGGAGCGTGGGAAAAGCAACTCCAGGTACCCGAACCACCAGCACGACTACGAAAATGTGCGTAGTTTAAACCCTTATCCTGCCCATTGCACAATATTTGATCAAGTGGGAAGTTCCAGTGATTTGATGACTTTGGATCCCCATTGTCCTCATCATTTCTCCCACGCCATTGGCCATTTCTAGACCCCCTCTCTTCCCTTCCCCCCCTCTGCCTGACTGCCATCTTCTGTTCTGGTAAAAGTCTTCTCTCGTGCTTTATAGTTTCTAACGCACTCCGTTCCAGATACCCCATGCACCGCTCGCCACGCAGCGCAGAAGACTTGACGACCGCGACTATGCCGAGGTACAACAGGCTCTTACCCACAAATCTTCCCTCAAAGTCGTATTTCAGCTTCAACACTGGTCTCCCGTTTGCAACAGTGGGAGCAATCGGGAGGAAGAATTGCCGATGTTCCATCGCAACTGCATCCCAACCTTGTTCTCTTTGAGTTGTAGAAGACCTAAAACTGTTAGCAACCCGCCTATAACCAAATTAGTTTAATTGGATTGGAAAGTAGCATACATCACCCGAACTTCCCCACAAGGCAATTCCTCAACTACAACCCACGGACGCTTCTTCCTGTTGGTGTTGGGGCCATCAATGGAATTGAGACGCACCCGATCAATCTCCTTCACCACGGACTTCGGCTTACCCGTCAAGAATATGGCACCGGGGGTGGGGGGGAATTTTTCAGGTTTCTCCCCAGCTGATACTGCTGGGATATCGTGAGTCCCCATTAAAACATCTCCCGTGATCATCGCACTCTCTTCATTTTCTTTTGTTGAATCCGTCATTGTATTTTATATAGCCGCGAAAAGATATATGTGTATGGAGGGATAGTAGATTGTGTGTGCAAACTTATGGAATTTTGAAGGATGATTGCGGGCGGTCGAGCGTATAAGTGTCTTTGGGTATTCTGTTGAAAAGGTGTTGATGGGCAGTGTTGAATAGCTAGATAAAAAGTAGGTGTATCTGTTTTGTTTTTTTCTTTCGAGATGAACATTGAATTTAGTCAAAAGCCGTATGATTTCAATGGTTCGCCATCCTTTTCGCCATCCTTTTTTTTTTGTATTTTCTGGGCGAACGATAGAATTATATCCAGACAATGATATTTCGCAATTCCCGAGGGAAGAAGGGAGAGATCAAGTCCGCACGGGACAACAATTTAGGTTTCAGGAACGCTACGGCAGGAGAAAAGCCTCTGAAGGCGTGTCACAACGAGGAAACTCAAACGCAAAGCCTAGTTTACACCGAGACCCGGCCCCTCGGTCCGCTAATAGGTGAAACCGCTTCAAAGGAGCTCCAATGATTTCGTTTGGGAGTCCGGTGGTGTACCTCAAACCCAGGCATTCCTCCCAAAAACCATCAATCACTCAGCTACGCATACCTGTTCAACCTCTGCTTTGGTTGTCCCTCCCAACCTCATGTTGAAACGCTCTACAGGGAAGGCATACCGCTCCAGCCAACGGAAAACAACTCCGAAAATTCCCCAGTTGTGGTTCGGCCAAATTCTTTAAACCCCTTTATGAAGTGGCGAATGAGCTAGAGGTTGCAGGCAAGAGCGGGGCATATCGCGCAATTTAAGTTTGCTTCCCCACGTTTCGCCTATTTAGAAAGAAACTATATTGGGATTGGTTGTGGACATCAGTGCAAATTCACTTGCAGCGCTGGGAGGCCAACTGATGTGACGCCTATCAACCAGGCACCTGCAGAGCCAGACCACAGAAGGATTTCTTGCCCGCAAAAGGTTAGTACATTTTGCGAACAGCACTGAAGATGCGGACTTATAGGCGTGCTCGTACCAACCTCTAAATGAAAGGGACTTTATATTCATTGGATCCTCAGAGTTGGGTAAATACGCCGTGCACCGCCTGTCCTATAAATTTGTCTGCTGAAATGTAGTACCCCTCACGAGGAGTTTCTCCTTCCAAGAGGGTAGGGAGATTACGAATCCCGCAAGGAATGCCGATATGTTTCGTGTATCGCCATTTGTGAGGGAAGGCAGAGTGGAGTGTTAACACTCTGATTCGGTGTCTGACTTGTTTATTACGGTATGTACAGGTTATGTGATAGTATTTGTCTTCAATTCCGGTGCCAATGTGACTTCATTTGGTCAAAAATGTCTGCTGCATCCGATTGATAGGCGTCTCATTGATCTACCGGTAGGGTTGGCCTCAGCTCTCATTCACAAGTTCCATAGAGGAGGGGATGTACTATCAGTAGTGCCCGGTAGTTGTGAGGAAAAGGCTCAACGGGCACGATTATCAAGACCATTTTGCTGCAAATTCTACCTATATGTCCGGCCTCCCACTGACTACCATATATTATCTCGGTCTTCAACCTGACAAGTTAGCTTCTCTATTATATGTTACTGTACAGGAGCGACAGTATCAGTGATCAATTGCTAGAATGAAAGGGGATTGTGAATGAAAATACCTTTCACAATTACCAGAGGCTAGCTTTAGTAGCTTTCGTGCCTGCATTCATAGCACAAACATTTCCTCGGCGGGGTGAAGGCAGGTAAAAGCGCCTGATTCCCGTGAATGAACGAGGTACGAGATAAAACAATCCATTGTGTTATTATTAGTGTGCCCGAAGGCAGGTTTTGCCATGGGGTTTACAGGCAATTGGATAGATGGGATTCATAGGACAGTCAAACAATTCCTGGGTTTAGCTTTCGTAAAGGCGGTTTGGAAAACGCACCTCGCTGATCCTAAAATACGGGAGGCGCTGTTGCGGAATGGGCCATTGGACTTGCCCAGCTGGCGATCAGCAACCGATCGATGCTCAACGGCTTCTGCATTGTCGAGTCCCTGATCAGCAAAGTGGTTCTAATGGCCTGTGACAATCCCTGAGGCAAGGATGCAATCAGAATCCCTTCCCGTTTATTTGGATGAATGGAAATGAATATGCCGGAGGCACGTTCATTATTTCAGCCGTTGGGGTGTTAGTGAAATAATTGTTTCCGACACGTTTATTTGATCTATCGTTTTCTTCGGTGGTCTATCTCTTGGATCTACCACCGTCTGAAAGGGATATCGAATGACGGGAGCCCTGCCCCATACTAAACCTACCAAGCTGCGAGATAATGCTGCGGTAGTAGGCTTTGAGTGTGTATCCAGACATACTTAGTATTAAGGCAGACGTGACCATCTTCGGAATAAAGCGTAATGCTCAAAGATTGTTATTAATAATTTGTGCTGAGACCATCAGTAGAAGTACTAACAAGAGATGCAAATCTATCCGGCAGGTGTTACCTCAGAGGGTGGGAGCGAGGGAACCTTGGACTTCTTCCATGAGACCCAAGTCCCCACTCTATATATAATTGCCCCCCGGGAATGAAATCTGAATCTTGAATCTGAGGGATGAAAAAGCCTCGTGCATGGTACGACATCTAGTATTTCTCAAAGCCAATCTAGCAGAAGCCTCACAGTCCCGGTTCATAGCATTACCACAATAGTAAGTATTTCTGAATACACACCCAAATTCCACTATCGCCGCAATATCTCATGGCCTGATGAGTTTAGTATGGTGCAAGACTCCCGCCAGTCGATATCCATTTTAGAAGGTGGAAGATCCAAGAGATAGACCAAGGGAGAGAACGATAGAGCAAAAAAGAAAAAACATGTCGATAAAATCATTTCAAGGGAAAACCGAAGCAATAACCGCGGAGAATTAGGCATTCCGGGACATGACCTCGCCGGACCGGCTCCAATCCCTGGTTACACCCGATTTTCCGGGAAATCCTAAGAGGTAGAAATTCCCAGTGGCGAATATCTTCGTGAGCGGCGCGAATTTACACTCGGGTCTTCAATCAAGATCCGTGGGATGATGTTGTCTTGGCAAATACCAAAGCGTAAAATGTAATACCACGTAAGCTCATGGACTATCACTCGGCATTCCAGCATGTATGTGGCTCTGCGCAATTACTATCACGGATGGAAAATTAATAAAGGCGAAGCTTTATTCTGCCAAACACAAGCAAATAATGGTCATGAAAAGGGAAATAACAAAAGATGAGAAAGGGGAAAGGATGGTAATAATGGGGCGGAGGTCTCAGCCTGTCTAATTCTCCGGATATCTGATCTCCGACCCTACTGTACAATGGGGGTAGAGTTAATATCGCAAGGCCGAAAATTGCGGAACAAGAGCTACCTCTACGGGACCAGAAGTACGGAGCCGATTACTCGGAAAATGTCAGTTAAAAAAACTGAACAGCTGCAAAAGGTAGCGCGGCATCTGCAGCGTATTTCTTGTCTCTCAGGCGTAGCTCTGGTTTTCCATTCCCGACAAACCGCCATACCAAACAATGCCATACTGTTGCAAATAGAAACAACCAAAAATCACGTGACGGCTTAATATGTCATCGGGTACGTCCCGAGTTTGGTTGGTAAGGATTCATTGGGTAGAAAATAAGGAAGAATGTGGATAAACGAGAGTATCAGTCTACGTTGAACGAAGATACGCGCGGGGGTGACGATGGTGATGAGGGGCCAGTTTATTCACTAAGTGCTTCAGAATCTGAAGAAAAAGAACCACTCGCGCACCACACCTTTCGCTGGGAGCCTTGTACGGGAATTACTATTTGAGGTCTCCGGTTCGACCCAGCCGCGCTTGTATATTATATCTGAAGGCAGTGACAATTAACCAAGTTGCGGATTGTATGCCGGAAAGAGGCAATGAAGTTAGCCACTATATTCAGAATATTAACTTGCTCCACACCTTTACAGGGAAAGAAACCCTCAGTTTAGATACAAGTCTCAGTATATATGCGGCATCATCATAGACTGGCTGATGGTCTACAAAACAAAAAAACCACATTCTAATCAGGTAATTGAGAAACGCGCCGATGGTAAAGCATTGTCAGTACCCGTATTGCGGGAGATTTTGGAGTTCTGGTAAGAAGCAGGTACAGCAAAATGGCCCAAAACCTACCGTAGATAAGCACAGTGTCAAAATAAGAAATCTCTACTGATGGACTGGGTTTTTGTATATGTAGTATTGATTTCATATTGGTTACTGAGAAAATACAGTCTATTTTGATGTATTTGGGGGAGTGGTGTAACGAAGTGTTCACCGATTCTACCACTTTAATTCAACTGTCCCACTAACCCGTACATCCCTGTAAGAGTGAAAGTTTTTCATACTGCAAGTAAGCAAAAAAAGGATGAAATATCCTGCCGATTTTCCGAGCGAACTAAATCATTGAGTGAAGAGTGTTGATAGCTTGATATCGAGGATTACTTGTCTATCACAGGACTACTCAGAGCATATATTATCATCCGGCAATAAGAGAGCCTATTGTTGTACAAGGCTGGCAGCCTTTGTGTTTTAGGCTTGCTCGTCTGGCTTCTGATACATGGACAAAAAGTGGCTGCATATTTTTTAGGCTTCGGCATGGTGTCGCCAAAGTGCAATTTTTTTTAGTAGTCGGAAGTTATATACGAAGGGCTCCCCCCCTCCTCTTTTACATTGTATTTGGCCCACTTCTCGGTGTAAGATTAAAACTTTTTGCACTTTTGAACATGGATTCGCGGTAAGTTTTTTTTTTTTTTTCCAAACTGACATGAGTGAAATCCTTTGCATTCGCGAGTCAGCCGGACCCCTGACACCCATTGGTTCTTTGTTTCAGCCCCTGCCACGAGTACTGGACAGCACCTCCCGCTTCCTGCAACGCTTGGACCACTTCCACTCTATCATGATGGGAACGGTTTCTACTCTGTGCTTGGCCCATCTCTCAAAGACCCCACTCCCCTAACCCTAAACCAAGCCGTCCAACCAAACAATAACATACCGGTACCTAACGGCAATGCCGTCTTGGGGACGTATCGTTGTGGCTACCATAGATGCGCAGGAAACAGGTTCGTGTCTCTTATAAGAATATCCTATACTTATCCTAAAAATTAGCTAACACTACCCAGTGGCCCGCACACTTGCTCCCGTGGCGCATACACCTGCAAAGCACCAGATTGTACCCGGACCGACCCTTTCAGAACCACCCAGACATTGAACCGCCACTACGAGATGGTTCACCTAGTCAAACGTGTGGACTGTCCTGTCCCCGGGTGTGAGCGTGTTGGCGAGAAGGGAATTAAAAGGAAGGATAATCTACCCTCGCACTTGTGGAATAAGCACCGGATTCCATCCGCTAGTGGCTCGCAGGGCAATTAGTTTGGATACTAGACGGAGATTTGGCGCCAAAAGGTTGACTCTGTTCTCATTGTCTTTCGGGACCGGGTGATTTCCTATGTCTTTCTCAATTCTTCTTTCTCTTACTTCTCCTTTCTCTTTTCGCGTTTACTCCGATGCCTGTTACCATTTTGCATAGCCAAACAGATCTCTCATCTCACCCACGAAGGGTCATTATCCCATTTCACACCAGACCCATAGCTCAACCTTTGGTTCTTGGCTCCCGGACGAACAACAACTCCGGTTTTCTTTCTTTTTTCCTTTCTTTTTCTACTTTGTTTTATTTCTCCGCATAGTACCTCCCTTATTAAAGACTAAACATCTTCGTTCCTTTCGCCTTGCAATTCTGCCTACCGTTTTTGAAAACAGAAATCACTGATGGGAAATTTTGGTCTTGTGGTTGTTGTCTTTCAGTGCTGGAAAAGCTGCCATACTAAATTTTTGTACTCTCTTTACCACCTGAACTCTGCTGTTTCGTTTGTTTCTATATTTATTTTTTTACTAAAAATTGATGCACCAACTCTCCTATATCCGACTCTTGTGAGCTTGGATTTGAGAACTACTCCAATCGTGACGAAAAACTTCCGAAAGCTTGGTGAAACACTATCCTAGGTTAATGCAAGTGAGCCACCCGACAGATCGACAGATCTCTCAGAATCTACAGGTTTGGTAAATCCAAACAGATTAACTTAGCTATCAATTCCTTGAGAATTTCACATCAGACGTCGGAATGCCAAACCATAATCAAATTTCCAACTACAGTACGGTCTTCGATTTACTTATTCTACCTCCGTTACAGATCCGCCGTCACCAAACTTTTGCGCTTCAAGATACTGTATCTAATTTTGATACCAGTTTCCAATACCAACTGTCTCAGCCTATCGATTGAAACCCAACCCCTTGTCGTTTGCCAAGCTTTTTACGATGGCCCAACTCACTCGTCTGGCTTGTACCCCATCGGTTCGCCAAGACTTAACTGGTCCAAATCCCGTAAACAAAACTATTGCTTGATAAAAAATGATCAACTGATAAATAGCCCAAATCAACGTTAGTTTTGAATCGAGGCTGCGCCAAGCACGCCCATTGCTTATATCCTTATTGCCATGAGATTTGGCACAAAGTTAATGGTATTGTTAGCTCTTCCAGATTTTAGATCTGATTCCAGTCAGTAACTTGTTGCATTGTTACGATTTCAAGTTAGCCGAGGAATCCTTGCCAAAGCCCACCATGTCGGTCGTGAAAACAGCTTCAATTCATTCTCTAATGTCCACAACAAAAAAAAGAAAACCACTACAAGGCCCTAAGGAGCCTTAGCAATTGGGTAGTAGATTTTGTACTCCCTAATAAAGGATGCCGAAACCCGCCTTAAGGTCTAAATTCCTAGTACGGAAGTAGGACCGTTTACACTATCGGGAGCGCAGAAGATTCGGGATTTTCTCTACTGAGAGGCAGCGGGTACAATGGTGGGAACTCTTTATAAACGCCGCGTTCAAATATAGAATCAATGCAGATTGATTGGAGTTGATTAATATAAACAAAGAGGCCACCAGAGGTGACCGTAGATCCTGTTCCCATCGGTGAACTGATTGTACTGTACTACTCAGTGCACTACTCTGTGTAACACCGTACAGCACATTCATGAGAGCGAAAACTTTTTCACACCCGCAGTAAGCAAAAAAACACAAATGAGTTTCTAAACCTCCCAAGCGATCAAACTGCGCACTGGAGAATGTCGAAAACTTAACATTGAGAACGGCGTATCTATCACCGGATTACTCGAGAGTAAATTTATATATCCTCCAGTAAGATCATGCATGTTGTTACACAAGGCTGGAGGTTTTGGTTTTTAGGCTCGCTTCTCTGGCTTCTGATACGTGGGCAAAATGTGGCTGCATATTTTTTAGGCTTTGGCGCATGATGTCGCCAAAATGCAATTTATTAGCAGTCGCAAGATATATACGAAGGGTTCCTCCCCTCCTCTTTTGCTCAGTATTTAGCCAACATCTCAGTGTACGAGTAAAAGCTTTTGCACTTTTGAACATGGATTCGCGGTAGGTTTTTTCTTTTTTAAGCTGACTCTGTGGGCCGATAAAGACAGATATCATCGTTTCCCACCCCCGCCCCTGCCACGGGTGCTGGACAGCACCTCCTGCTTCCTGCAACGCTTGGACTGCTTCCACTCTATCATGATGGGGACAGTTCCTACTCAGTTCTTGGCCTGTCTCTCAAAACCCCTACTCCCCTAACCCTGAACCAAGCCGGCCAGCCAAATAATACCATACCCAACGACAATGCCGGCCTGAGGACGTATCGTTGTGGCTACCATAGATGTGCAGAAAACAGGTTAGTATCTCTTATATCATCCCGCACTTATCCTGGAAATCCACTAACACTACCAAGTAGCCCGCACACTTGCTCCCGTGGCGCGTACACCTGCAGAGCACCAGATTGTACCCGGACCGACCCTTTCAGAACCATCCAGACATTGAACCGCCACTATGAGATGGTTCACCTAGTCAAACGTGTGGACTGTCTTGTCCCCGGGTGTGAGCGTGTTGGCGAGAAGGGAATTAAAAAGAAGGATAATATACCCCTTGCACTTGTGGAATAAGCACCGGATTCCATCCGCTAGTGGGTCGCAGGGCAGTTATTTTGGATACTTGGCCGAGATTTGGCGCCAAAATTTTGATTCTGTTCCCATTGTCGGAGGTCACGAGTGAAGTGAGGGAACGAAGATAGAATGAAGTGAAAAACAGTGTATATAGTTGGCTGTATTATCTAGAAACATATGTCTGAGACCTTCCTACTTATACCCATAAGGGGTATCCATATACGATGATATGATATTTGACCTCTGCCTGTGTACCGGGTAGCACGGCAGGTGTACATTTCATCACATTGAAGTAACACTTCCAACACCCATTGTCTTTCGAGACCGAGTGATTTACTATGTTTTGATCACTTCTTTTTTCTGCTGCTTCCTCTTTTCTCTTTTCAAGTTTGCTCGGATGCGTATAACCTTTTGGCGTGGACGGACAGATTTCTCATCCCATCAGCGAAGGATGATTATTCCATTTCACACCAGATCCAAAGCTCAACCTTTGGTTCCTGGCGCCCGGACGAACAACACCTCCGGTTTTTTTCTTTTTCCCTCTCCTTTCCCCCCTCCTGGCCCTGATTTCCCCTGCTCTGATCCACTTCCCTGCACAATACCCCCTATATCAAAGACCAAACATCTTCGTTCCTTTCGCTTTCTAATTCCACCGAGCTTTTATTTGAGCAGAAATCACTGATGGGAAATTCTGGTCCTATGGTTGCCGTCTTTCTGAGGTGGACACGTTATTGCGCTAAACTTTTGTACTCTGCTTACCATGTTAACTTTGCTGTTTCGTTTGTTTTTATTTTTTTTATTTAAAATTAATGCCTTAACTCTCTCGTATTCGACTCGTGTGAGCTTAGATTTGAGAACCACTTCGTCGTAATGATAGATTTCCGAAAGCTTCATGAAACACTACTGGGGGTGATGGTTGAATAACTCAGCCACCCGACCAGTCGGTAGTTTTCTCGGAAACCACAGCTTCGGCATATCAATACTGATTACCCCTCCATTTCTTGAGACTTGGTAGAAATGCGGTTTCCGGGATGGTGGCTTTGACCAAACCTTCAAAAAAAAAACATACCGTAAAAGCTCGTTAAGTTAGATCCACTATCGGAGATCGAAGAGGAAATTTCTGCGCTAAACCACAGTAGGCTTAGCAGAGTGGGTTAATAAAGTTGCGAATACCGGTTGATGAGATCCAGGAGGCTCGGCTTACCCAAGCTATACTTCGGCTGGAAAACACTATCCCTTCTCCAAGTGTTTTGTCTCTGATGGTGGAGATACGAGGCCGCGAGATAGCGGATTTAACGAGCTTTTACGGTATCCTTACTCTTTCATAAGTACCGTAAACCCTATTTACGCCTCTTTACTCCAAGATGTTTAGTCATCTATTTGATTAACAGTACGTAAGCATACGGGAAGATGGCCAAGTCCCGCTGCCACAGGCTGGCCTATCCGACTGTGGACTGCTTTGGCGGGCAAACTAGAACAGTATGATACCGAAGGATTACCAGATGAAGGAATTATAATCGAACTACTAACATTAAATTTTCTTTCCAGTTTTTTTTTCACTCCCCTTCCCATAGGGCGGGATGCATTCAAAACCGGCATACTCATCACAATATATCTCTCACTCATGGTACAAAAAGCTTGGCTTGGCAGCAACGGGCTGGTAGGAACGTCTTGCACCCCCTGTTTTGCAAGAGTACGGTACTAGCAAAAAACCCCAAACTTTGTATCATCAGTCCCTGAGGTAAGGAATGTAATGACTATCTTTATAGTGCTTTAGAAAATAGTAATTGATTCGATTTGATTGTCTTGGAGCGGGCAAATGTATCGTCTTTTGCTTTGTATCCAATGAAGCCCCCCTATGGCTAATGCAACCCTCCTTCCACTCCCATCCAACTAATAAGGGTGCGGAGAAAAGGCTCAGTATGGCATGAAAGGGTCGGTGATACAAGTCGCTTATTTCGCATGGGGCTATAAAAAAAAAAAAAACGGCTACTGTAGTTGGGAGCCGCACTCCGATTACAATATCAAAATGTGGTGACACAAGGTTCTCATTCTCAAGCCTTAGGCTCGCTTTCACAGCTCATGATTCGTCACCAAGAGCACTGCATGCACACCTATGCTTAACCACGTATTCAAAAAAAGTGTAATTTCTTCGCAAGTCAAACAGAAATAGAGGTGCGTCCCCCCGTCCTGTCTTCCATAACATATTGCTAACTCCTCAGCGTATTTTTGCACTTTAGAGAGTTGACATGGGTTCACGGTAGGGTTTTTTTTTTCATCTCTGACGGTTTTTTTGAAGTCTCTTCAACACAGATCGTCACTCGTTCTTAGTGGTGTCAATTGACGATACTGGCAAGCCCCGACCACTTTCCCCAACGCTTGGCCCACTTCCACTCCACCATGATGGGGACGGTTTCTACTCAGTTCTTGGCCCGTCTCTCATAACCCCTACTCCCCTAACTCTGAACCGAGCCGCCCAACCGAAAAATAACATACCGGTACCTAACGGCAATGCCGTCTTGGGGACGTATCATTGCGGTTTACCATAGATGCGCAGGAAACAGGTTCGTATCTCATAACAATTTCCCACACGCATCCTGTGAACCCCACTAACGCCACGAAGTGGCCCGCACACTTGCTCCCGTGGCGCATACACCTGCGAGGCATTAGGTTGTACTTGGCCGACTCCTTTCAAGACTAGGCAGGCCCTCAACCGACACATCGAGATGGTGCACGTCGTCAGCTGTGTGGACTGTCCAGTTCTCGGGTGTGAGCGTGTTGGCGAGAACGGTATCAAAAGGAAGGGTAATCTACCCTCGCACTTGTGGAATAAACACCAAATTCCATCCGCTAGTGGGTCGCAGGGCAATTAGTTTGGATACTCGGCGGAGATTTGGCGCCAAAAGGTTGACTCTGCTCTCACTGTCTTTCGAGACCGAGTGATTTCCTATGTCTTTCTCAATTCTTTCTTTCTCTTGCTTCTCCTTTCTCTTTTCGCGTTTACTCCGATGCCTGTTACCATTTTGCATGGCCAAACAGATCTTTCATCTGACTGGTGAAGGATCGTTATTCTATTTCATATCAGATCCAAAGCTCAACCTTTGGTTCTGTGCTCCCGGAAAAACAACACCTCCGGTTTTCTTTTCCTCTGCTTTTTTCTTTTTCTTTGTTTTTATTTCTCGCACTGTATCCCCCTATATTGAAGATCAGACATCCTCGTTCCTTTCGCTTTCCACTTCTGCTAACCGTTTCTTAAAGCAGGAATCACTGAGGTGGAATTTCGATCTTGTGGTTGTTGTCTTTCTACGATGAACATGTTGTCACGCTAAATTTTGTTACTCTCTTTACGATGATGACTTTCCTGTTTCGTTTCATCTCTATTTTTTATTAAAAATTGATGCATTAACTCTCCCATATTCGACTCTTGTGAGCTTGGATTTTGGAACTACTTTAATTGTGATGAAAGACTTTTAAAAGCTTGGTGAAACACTATGTGAAGTTAATGCGAGTGAGCCACTCGGCTAGTCGATAGGTCTATCAGAAGCTAAGGGTTTGGTAAATTCAAACAAATCAACTTCGCTATCCATTCCCTGAGACTTTCACATTGGACATCTGGAATGCCAAGCCATCAGCAAATTTCCAACTACAGTACCGTCTTTGATTTACTTATTCTACATATCCACCGTCACCAAACTTTTGCCCTTCAAGATATCTAATCCCGCTACCAGTATTCAATACCAACTGTCTCAACCCATCGATTGAAACCTAGCCCATGGGTTGTTGCCAAGTCTTTTAGTATGGCCCGAATCGTCAGACTTCTCTACCATTACTTGGCTTTAGCCAAGGCGCAACCGATCCACAATCCCGTAACCAAAACTAGTGATTGATGAAAAATGATCCAATGATAGAAAGCCCAAATCAACATTACTTTTTAGTAGAGGTTGCTCCGGGTCCTCCCATTGCTGATTCGTAATACCATGAGATTGGCACAAAGTTACCGTACGTTGTTGGTGGTATTGTTAGATCTTTCAGATGTTGGATCTGGTTGTAGTCTGTAACTTGTTGCAAATTTTACGCTCCATAATTAGCTGAGGAATCTCTGCCAAAGTTTGCGATGTCAGTCATGAAAACAGCTTCAATCCACTCTCTACTCCACCACAAGAAAAACAAGAAAAACCACTACGAGGTTCTCAGGAGCGTTAGAAACGCAGGAGATTCTTTACTCTTCAACAGAGGATATTGAAATCTGTGTTAATGTTTGAATTTCTAGTTCACAAGTGAGAAAGTTTACAACTATCGGGAACGCTGAAGATTCGGGATTTTTTCACTGCTGACAGGCAGCAGGTACAATGGCGGAAACTCTTGATAAAAGCCGCGTTCAGATATAGAATCGATGCAGATTGATCAGAGTTGATTAATATAAACAAAGAGGCGACCAGAGGGTGACCGTAGATCCTGTTCCCATCTGTGAACTGATTGTACTACTCAGTGCACTACTCTGTGTAACACCGTACAGCACATCCATGAGAGCGAAAACTTTTTCACACCCGCAGTAAGCAAAAAAAGACAAATGATCTTTTAAACCTTCCAAGCGGACTGCGCACTGGAGGGTGTTAAAAACTTTAACATCAAGAATGGCCTATCTATCAATCACGGGATTACTCTAGAGTAAATTTATATATCATCCTCCAGTAAGATCATGCGTGTTGTTGCACAAGGCTGGAGGTTTTGATTTTTAGGCTCGCTTCTCTGGCTTCTGATACGTGGGCAAAAAGTGGCTGCATATTTTCTAGGCTTGAGCACGTTGCGGCCAAAGTGCAATCTATTAGCAGTGTGAAGATATATACGAAGGGTTCCTCCCCTCCTCTTTTACGTTGTATTTGGCCGACTTCGCGGTGTACGGGGAAAAGCTTTTGCACTTTTGAACATGGATTCGCGGTAGGTTTTTTTTTTTTTAAGCTGACTTTGTGGCGGTGGGGGTTCCCGGCAGTTCACAACATTTTTGGTTTGTTTCTGCCCCTGCCACGAGTGCTGGACAGCACCACCCGCTTCCTGAACCGCTCGGACCACTTCCACTCTATGACGATGGGGACGGTTTCTACTCAGTCCTAGGCCCGTCTCTCAAAGACCCCACTCCCCTAATCCTGAACCAAGCCGTCCCACCAAACAATAACATACCAAACGGCAATGCCGTGACGGGAGCGTATCGTTGTGGCTACCATAGATGCGCAGGAAACAGGTTCGTATCTCTTATAACAACACCCCACACTTATCCCAGAAATCCACTAACGCCACCAAGTGGCCCGCACGCTTGCTCCCGTGGCGCGTACATCTGTAAGGCATTCGGCTGTACCTGGCCGACTCCTTTCAAGACCAGGCAGACGCTTAACAGACATTACGAGATGGTGCACGTCGTCAACCGTGTGGACTGTCCAGTTCCCGGGTGTGAGCGGGTTGGCGAGAAGGGTATTAAAAGGAAGGATAATTTACCCTCGCACTTGTGGAATAGGCACCGGATTCCAGCCGTCAGTCCACCACAGGGTGAATAGTTTTCGCAGTTGGCTGGTTGGTGTGCTTGAAGCGTTAATTTCCTTCTTTCTTATCTTTCACTGTCGAGTGATTTCCTATGTCTCACTTCTGTTTGTTGCTTTCTTTTTCCCCTTGTTGTGTTTACTACGATGCATATACCCCTTGGGCATATTCACACAGTGGGCCTGTCGCTCAACCGACAGAGGAATATTATTCCATCCCCTCAGAGAACCTAAAGCTCAACTTTTGGTTCATCTCATCTGAACAAACACCTTCGGTTTTCCTTTTTTTTCTTCCTCTTTTTCTTTTCCTTTCCCCTACATGGAGACATACTTTTGTATTTCCTTTTGTTTTACTGAATTGAAAAATCGGTGCGCCCCCAGTCCCGGGTTTCTACTGTGAGCTCCGTTCCTACACGCGTAAACCACTAGACTGAGAGAAAAAATGGGTTCTGCTGAGGTTATCTCTGTAAGGTGGACATGGCCGTTGGCTGGACTTGCAGAGGCTACTATGGCAAATCTTCTGTTACTTCCTTGCTTCTTCAACTGCTAACTCCGAACCTAATTTGATTCTCCGCACGACACCGCAGATATTTGGCCTCATGTGACCTTGAATTTCCGTAAACTGTCTTCGTGATGATCCAAGACTCCCGAAAAAGGCAGATCAAACTTTACCCAGGGTTTATAAGACTGGAGCTCCTAGGAATTCAAACTGAGCCTAATGAATCCACGGGTTTAGTGATAACGGAGGGACTAGACCTCAAGTTCTCGAAAGGCATACACCGAATTCGTCAATGACTAACTATTATTAGGTTTTTAGCACGCACCCAGCTCTATCGCTCCTGCACCGTAATCACTTCTCTCGGAGTCCCGATATCTGAGTCAGGTATTACATACTCACGTCAAGCTTGTATTAAACCCTAACCCAAGGCTCCACCTTCAATACCAGTATCGAAAAGAAAAAAAATTGGCTTGATTAGATTTTGACACTGGGGTATGCTTGACGCAGAGAGCTTTTCGGAAGCTTCAGAGCAGGAATGGGTCGCTTGCACTGTAGATGCTTCACTTCCATTAGAGAGCGCTGAGCTAGAAACCACGGAAGGCCTTGTTAGCCGGCATTCGTCAGCAAGTGGCTGAAGTATGTACCGAATTGTTTAGATCAAAAGCGAGGTTACGCAATCTAAATTCAACGAATAAACTCTTTTTCTTCTTATCTTTTCCACCGCCCAATAAGCTCTAGGGGAAGAGCAGATCATGTTAACTGCAGTACAAACTACCATCACTCGTATTTTCCCACCCCCCTGAATCACTTGAAGAGTTGTGGCAAAACAAAAATTACCTTTCTTCCTTTCAAATACCCTAGTTTGGACGGGAAATCAACAGTGTTGGGCATTTTGAGAACATAAATATACAAACGAGTGATCTAAAATGAACCTTGTTAGCACCCCCCCCCCCCCCGCCCCATTTTGTTAGCCATCCCCTGAAACTCACAATTCGCCCTGCCAGATACTCACCCAACGCCGCACCTGGCCAACAGTATTTACTAGTACTCGAGTATGGTGCCATCCCCCAGAGCGCATTCAGTTGACATGAGCACACACTATCATAGCCGGTCAACAAACCAAAACTGCGCATCCAGAGATAATCGTACTTTACCAGCCACCACGGAATGACACGGAAGCTTCATTTGTGCTTAATACCGTCGGATATTCTTTCCAGCGAGGGTCAAGTCGCTACGGTACTTAGATGTCGATAAACAATACCCCCGACCGAACACCGAACACCATTCAACAAGCCTGAATGGTCCACCGAACATGTAGTAAATCTACATCAAAATTGTGATTTTCGTCATTCAAATCTTTACTTATGACTAAACCACATCTGTGCCAAAACAAGTCGCGAGGTAACTGAAGTGAGAGAGGCTTGAATGGAGGTCGGGATATATATATATATATATTTTTTTTTTGGGCTGGGGTTTTTTTTTTTTTTTTTTTGGAGGGGGCAGACCCTTTAGTTTAGCATATTGAAAGCTCGGAATTAATGTTTTTTTTTTTTTTTTTTTTTTTTTGAAAAAAAAAAAGAGACGAGAGGTACGATAAGTTAGTATCCCCACTGCCCTGAATAGCGGAACAAAGAGCTACGCCAACAGGACCGGAAATACACAGCAAATCCACAGTTTACTTACAAACTAAATCGAAACACAGCGAAGCTGGAAAAAAAAAAAAAAAAAGCAGCGTGCTTTCTGCTGCGTATTTCTGGTCTCAGGGGCGTAGCTCTCCTTCCGCAATTCCCCGGCAGTGAGATCTTGTACTACTTGCATTTCAGCTAATTTCACAAATTCAGCAAAAAAAAAAAAAAAAAATCAAATTGTACCCTCACTCAAGACTCTATTTTCGCCAAATCATAGGTTTGGCAGCCCCCCCAACGAACGCTGTATTACATATTTTTCCACTTCAATCTTTGAACCTGAAACGGGGAAAAAAATGATGGCCATACAGGGATGAGGTTTGGCTCGCAAAGGTACACTACCCACGCAGCCGAATTGAAGCTGGACACTTTGTATAGGGGTTACCATCTTAGGTGTCCGGCTTCAACTCGGCCGCGTGAGTACAGTACCGATACCGGTGTTGCGTTGGGTTCCCTACAGGACCCAGGTTAGATGGTGTGTTCGACCGAGTAGAGCCCTCGTGATTTCCCCTATTTGTGACCCTCCTCTAAACCGGATACTAGAGGGGTGCAGAATTGACCAAACAATATGCCGTGTAACCACTGAGATAGACCGTAGCAAAAGTGATAATAATAAAGTGTAATTTTCTATATGAGGGGTGTGTTGTTTTAGCTAGGTTCTTGGCTACGGTTGTCATCTATACTAAGGACAAAAACAAAGTCACGTCCCCACTATGCAGAACTGTGTGCCAAGCCATCGCCCGAACCCCTAAACTATGCAGGGGCAAATACCCTTGAAAATAAAGTGACCAAGCCCTAAAACCAATACCTCCTCCACACCGGTAGTGCGCAAGATGGATTAGGTGCAGTCCTCTCTCTTAACAAAATCAAAAGACAAGGTGACACAAAGTTCCCAACCTTCTTGTTTAACCTTAAGCCCCGCTGTCAGGGTATTATTAACAAAGCGCCCATTTTACTTTTTTCACAAGAGGGAGACAAACATTGTCATGCCCCCTTTCTCTCCTCCATATTAACCTATTTTTCTCGTCATATTCCACGAATTTCCAGCAGCTCGAAATGGCTTTTCACTAGTGCCTTTAGTTTTGTACCGAGGGGTCGGGATCAATCAATAATTCACACGGGTCTCGGAATCGGTCTCGTAAGTCGCTGCAGAGTCTTCATGATATTCCATGCCCGACAGCATAATACAACGCTTCAACCACTTCCAGCAGATTGCGAAATACAAGGCCCCTCTACTCCACTACCGTATTGACTCTCCAAATTCGACCCGGCGCTATAAGGCGCTAGGGCCATATGGGGATCAGCGCGAGACGTTAGTTGGCTTAGGTTTTGGACCTCTTCTTTTCCTCATCTTCCTCCTCGCATTCAGAGCTGGAGTTGAGGTTGCTGTCATAGGAAACTGTGCCTTCTGGTTGCTGACATTCCTTCATCCACGGGGCTTGTCTGGTCTTCTTGCTGGCATTAATTGTGAGTTGATGGAGGATAGTGGTACTTGCTCGCTCCTATGTCACGATATGCTTGTCCTATTTCTGTTAATTTTCATAGTTGTTTACTTGTTGGGTTCTTCGTAGTAGTGAGTTTGACAGTGAACTCTACCTCTGAGTTGCTGCACGGTTTTAAGCACTAGTTCTAACTAGTACTTTTTCACCCCTAGTGCCTTCTAGCGTCCGGTCGAGTCAATACGGTGTCTCAGTTATACTACTCCCCTAACCCTGAATCAAACGAGCTACCCCCATAACATATATCCCCGCACTATCATCACGTAAAAGTATACCGGAGAAATATTCTTATCCCTCATTGGTTCATCGGACGGTTGCTTATTTCCGTGGCGCCGCGCGTAAGACAAGACACCGCATCGCACATTCCTAATCGCGATCAAGAACGGGTAGCGGGTAATCCGCACACCTCGACAGCTGATCATCTACATGGTCAAAAGGGTAAACAGTACCGCATTAAGGCGCGAGTATGTTGGCGAGAAGGGAATCCAAAGAAAGGTTAACCCCCGTGCCGTAATTGTGGGGTTAAGTATTGGATTATATATATTAATGGAGCGCATTTCTTTCTGCTGTTATCTCATTTATGTTGAACTGCTACGGTAGGGAGGTTCTGGGTGAAGAGGTGGTATGTGAAGCTAGAATTATGTTGCTAAGGGCAAAAGAGTTGCTTGATAATATACAAGAGACAGAACCTATATGCGTAGAAAGATAAATAAATAAAAACCACTTTTGGAGTGCAAGGTATGAATCAAGCTTTGACGTTGAGCATATCAACACCACCCGATAGGATAACCATACCCCCCTGCACCTGTCACCTCGCACCAAATGCACATAAGATATGAACGCCAGAAAAATAAGTATCTATGCCGCACAACACATGAGGAAAAAACGAGTTCCACAGATAGATCTGCACTGAGATGCCCTGCATGTTAAAGGCTTATGAAAAATCAAAAAGGAAAGGAAGCGTAAGGGTTTACAAAAGATCCGAATGACGACAGGAGGAGGATACCGATGGCTTCAGAGAAAGGCCGGAGCTGTGCTACTAACGAGTAGGTATGCGGGAACTAACACAAAAGAAGTGGATGAAGAGAGGCAACGTGGGTAGATCTCTGTTTGAGCTCAGGGTCCAATAGAGTTTCCTGGGATCCGACACGGGAGGAGCGCCGCAATTCTCCGATGGCCACGGTTGGAAGCAGCTGTGAGTGGTGTCTGACCCAACTAAATGGGCTCTTCGGATTCACATCGTCCGTGTGAGTAGCCGAACCAGACTCTCATGTCCAAAGTAGGTAGCCAGCCATAGCGGTGTTTGGCCATAATTGTCTGGCTTATTAGGATTGACGTCGTCCCGTGAGAGTAGTAGTCGAACCACACTCTCATGTCCAAAGTATGCAGCCTGCCATAGCGGTGTTTGGCCATAATTGTCTGGCTTATTGGGATTGACACCGTCCCGTGAGAGTAGAAGTCGAACCATATTCTCATGTCCAGAGGAGGCAGCCTGTAATAGCGGTGTTTGGCCATAATTGTTTAGCCTGTCGGGATTGACGTCGTCCCGTGTGAGTAGTAGTCGAACCACACTCTCATGCCCAAAGTAGACAGCCCACCATAGCGGCACTCGGCCACGATTGTCTGGCTTGTCGGGATTAACATTGTCCGGTGTGAGTAATAGTTGAACTACACTCTCATGTCCAGAGGAGGCAGCCTGTAATAGCGGTGTTTGGCCATTATTGTCTGGCTTGTCAGGATTGACATCGCCCCGTGTGAGTAGTAGTCCAACCACCCCGTCGTGCCCTTGTCTAGCAGCCCATGCGAGCGGTGTCAACCCCCGACTGTCACCTTGATTGACATCACAGCATTTTGCCTCGATCAATGCAGCAACAAGCTCAAAAATTCCGAAGTATGCGGCACAATGTAGGCCGGTAAATAAGCGAGGAGCGAAGAACTTATAGAAGAAGTGACTGTGCGAGTTGAGAATGATTGCACCGGATATATGCCCATCGTACTGGTTTAAAAGCTCCAGAGAAGCAATTTTTACACGATCTGAGAACTCATTTTTGGCATGGGCTGCCCAATACAAAGAGGCATATTGAAGAAAAGGCATGTCCGCAGGATGAAGGTCGGAGGGCTTATTTGCCGGAAGGGTCCTGATCTGCATATAATTCAGAAAGGTCAAGCACGTCTCTGCGAGCGTTGCATGCACTCCCGGGAGGATACTAGGGCCGGAGAGGTATTCTTGAAGTGTATAATGGATTAAGCGTACTACGGATGTTTCCTTGTCAATCATGACTAGTCCTAGGCAGGACCCAAGCACTGTATCTTGAGGTCGGATATTGTCAGGATCTAGATCCGTTGAGCCCATTTTGACTGCCAGAGCATGGCAGAGTTCGTCAATCTGCATGGGCCGTTGTGAGTGGGAGACCCACATGAGTACCTCCACTCCTAGTCTTGATCGGCCACCCTTCTGCTCTTTTATCCGCTGTAGTGTCCGCGTGTATACAGTGTCCAGATCCACGCCAGTTGTCGCCACCTTTTCCAACATTTCTTTTCTCCCACCAATTGAAGTTTCGCCCAGGATGGCATCGATATTCAATGCGACGAGGAGAAACCTTCATAGAAAGTTAGTGATTGTAACAAGTTTGGCTGGAGAGCTGGTCATGCTTACATCTCAGAAGCCTTTTCGGAAACCGTTTTTAGGATGTCATTTCTGAGATTCTCCGTCATCAGGTCTGGATCTCGGTCACCGTCCTCGTCAATTTTCTGCCTCACATATTGAGCGATATCTTCTTGGTTGACCACGATGGGGATAACATATGACCCCGTCGTGAGGTGCTTGTCAAGCTCTGTACGAACATATGGCCTGCTAGTAAGGAATAACCGTGTATTCGGTGCGTCTGCAATGATCTTTCGTAGAGCACGAAGAAACTCTGATCGAACCTGTGGTAGTAGTTCATCGATGGCGTCAATGCAGATGAATACTCGGTCAATGCAGCTTATCACTTCGATGAGTAATTCCACCATTTCCGGTAGACGAAGGCTTTGGCCATCTCGCTTTTTCGACTCCTCAAAAGCGCTTTTGATTGCGTTGGGAATGCTTGGAGTTCCCACAGCAACCTGCCTGACAAGTCCACCTATCATGTTTACCGCGGATTGGTCCTTCTGGGCTTGGTAGTCGCTGTAAAGAGATAAAACGGCAATGTTCTGTCCTCGGGCTTGGTGGCGAAGAGCGTCTATTGCTAACGAACTAATTTTGTGAACTGTTAGCATCGCATATCGCCTCATGAGAAGTAACCTTATACCTAATGTAGGTCTTGCCTACACCTTGAACCCCATAACATAGCAGTGTAGGATCCATAAGGGTACCCTGGCCCCCGCACCACTCCTTGAACTCGCTTCTCCCCAGAACCCACTCCCCGACGCCATCTAGCCGACGATTTCTCACATCCTGATGCCTTATGTGAGGTTCGACTGGCGACAGCCATGCTTGGACTTGCTTAGTCTCTTCGTTTACTCCAACGTTGATGGTATTATTGTAGCTGTTTGACACGTTCCCGACGTTTGTATTCGAGTTACCGCGAACGTTATTCGACATGGCACTGTTAGTGTGTGTGTTTGATATGCCATAATGGCTAGGTTCACCGCGTGAGCTTGATCTTCCATCCTCAATGGGAAAGTTTCCGGTATTCATAATGGAAAAGGTTTTTGAAAGCGATGAGATGAAAATTTAGCGCAACTGTTGTGTATTGGGGAGGTCTTTGGGCGGCTCAGCCTTGAAGCAAAGAGAAAAGGAAAGCAGGGTTTTCTTCCTTGAATAACTGATAGGGGTGGTTACACAATAGAGTACTGTACAACCCAATCACATCCATGACAGGGAAGTCTTTCCCCCATCTTTGGACTGTGCATGCTGACCAACAAATCCGAAAAACCTCTCCAAGACTATCTTTGAGGGTGTATGATTCGTATCCCCTGATGCCTATGTCACCAGAAGAGTTTTTAAGCGAACAGTTCCTAAACAACAACCCCTCGAATGGTCATTTTACTTTTCCGTTTTTTTTTGCTATAGCACATACAGACAACCAACCTTTCGGAAATTGTGCAAATGCGGTAATGCCTTGAGCTTATGTAGCCGAACCCATGATGTTCATAGGTAACCAATCTATATTCTGTCCTCTCCCTAACTCCTAGTTCTTCGAGCATAAGCCCTTGGCCAAAGATCAATCTACTATTCCCCGACTGTACCGCTCTATCTTCACTTCGGCTAGGGTGGATCAGTTTTTCCCTGTGCTGTGAAATCAGATTCGAGTGAGAGAACATGATGGCAGATCAGCCAAATGGGATCAAACTCGTCGAAAAAACACAAGGCAAGGCAATTCCGATAGCTTAGATCTTTATATTATACAAATTTAAATTCTTGGGCACCGCGAGCACTGTCTGAGCGGTCTGTCGGGTACGTCGACCGCTGGTGAGAATGCAACGGTATAGGCAATGGCCCTTAAGGCCCTCTTCTCTTCTGTGTCTGTATGGTTTTCCACCCCATTACATTACCTACCCCCATATTCGCCACAGGACTACCTTATCTGCAGATCCCGCCGATTTGACGAAGACACCCGTCCGTGTCTCCTAATTCACAGCCCTGTGCCACACCAGTGAGGTAATTGAACTAAGAAGGTATCCGAGTAGCTGGATTAACAGCACGTTCTACCGCACTAGTATATCTGCGTGGAAACCCCCGGACTCACGGAACCCGCTCATTTGATTGGGGGTGTTATGCTAGGGAAAGACTCGTCTTCAAGTTCTTGTAACAAATTCTTCGAAGGTGACTAACATCTCACCTCCTCTAGCCTGTCCGTGCCATTATACCGCTATTCTCTTCTTCCCCACTTTCATGATTTTTCTTTAGTAACACTCTCTACGCTTAAGAAAGAAAAACGACGGGATTCGGAAGCAATTCGGGGGGGCTATCTGCCCTATACTATTTTCTAACTCTTGTAATGGGATAGAGAGGTCTGCGAACCCCCAACAAGTCAGGGGACCGCAAATCATTCTGCATCATTATTATGGTTATTATTATTTTCCACTTCATATGCCGGAAAGTTTCATGCGTGGGTGAAGGGGGGGTATGATACGGAATGTGGAGAAATTAGTGAAAGATGTCAGCTTGACAATAGTGTTGAGGCCATGAAAGTGCTCCATGCCTCTTGGCATACCAGTATATAGACTTACCGAGTTCAGATTTCCTTTTGTTTTTCTATCAAAGTAGACCTGTTCTCTCAAATTACTTGCCTCACATTTGTCAGATTTTTTGGTATAACGTGTCAGGGGGGCGGAATTCGGCGGTGCAGTGGGCAATGTAGAGTAAGCGAATATGTGTGGGACTTGGGAAAAGTTTGAGGGGAATAGTAATAATCTCGTAAAGATCATGTCCCACACTACCTTGCTAACTAAAACGGAAACCACAAAAGTATATATGAAAATAACAAGCAACTCCTGATCCTTCCATAGATCACCACATACGTCCAAATTCCTCCGCACACTCCTGTGACACTCTCGTAATATTCCCGCAATAACAAAGGAAACAAATAACAATAGAATATCCTACTGCAGTTTCCCAACTCCAAACTCCCGCTGCCGTCTACCATGCCAAACATCCTTCCGTCCCATTTGGCAACCTTCCCGCGACTTCCGACAACTTCCTTTATCCAACAACATTACTAGTCACATTTTTTACATCTCAATTGTGAAGGACACCGTGAAAGGTTCCACCAACTGTACTGCACACATAGTCAATTGAGAACATTACGAAGCCCCCTCGCCAATTGATATCCCCGGCTCAAAGCCTACGTGAGTGGTTTTCTGTTGGCACTTGTGCCAACCGTTTCCTCGCGCTCCGACATGATAGCCCGCGCCAGCGTCTATGCCCGAAACCAATTTTACAACGCATAAGCTACTGAAGTGCAAAGCCCACACCCGCAATTAAAATAGCCCATCTCGGGATTCCGACCGTGCTTTTTATACATCTGGAGTATAAAAACTCAAGCCATAATTGTACCACCAGTAAACTTTAGAAGCGAGTTGTTTGTTTTCTCATTTCTGTTTTTTCTGCGCTTTTTTTTTTGGAGACTAGACTTTTTGAGATGGTAGGTTGATTTAAGCATTTTCTAGCTAAGTTAGTGCAAGGCATGCACGGGAGGGAGGGAGGGAGGGATGCGGCTGAACAAAATTGGGCGATGCACTGATAAAGCGAATGCGGCTCAAATATTTGCCTAATTGCGGCTCAACTCAAACATTCCTGACCCCGAATGCTACCCTGGTTAACTGTTAACACATTGCTTAAGGTTAAGTAAGGTTGCTACTATTTTTTCGCACGCCAAACTGTACCCTATTAACCACATCCAGAGCCGAAATATCTGAATTCCAAATCAGCATGGTGGATGAAACTATTGCCGCCGTCTTATAAAAATGTTCTTAATTGAGTTTGGTTCAGGCAATACTTGTAAATTATCTTCCTCAACATACTGTTGGAAAAAGAGACCGGGAGAACTGTTGAAATAGAGGTTTATTAGGTTTAATAGTTTGCACCTCCATTCTCACCCCACAATCAGCACTACAACAATACCAGGATCAACCTACCCGAGCACTAACAGGATAGCAAAATCACCCTCTTCATATTCCGTCAAACCCCCGAAAAGCTCTCGCCTGTAGCAGTGAAAAACACAATATTCGTATACCGGCATACAAGTCCTAACATCACAACATACATGCCTCACATCTCCCGCCAGCGACAATTAGAGACCGTAATTGCATGTCACAGGCAATCCGGGAATGTTAAAGAGGGGACGAGAGAATATGGAAAACAATGCCAGGTTTAGCTTTTCATTTTTCCGAGGCAAGGTCATATTGACGTGTATTAGCAGAGAGGGGAAGTTGCGGATCAAGTGCTGGAGGTGGCTCCGGGGAGGTAACTTTATGATTACCATAGATCATATTTCCCACTTTTAAAAAAATTTTTAACGTTTTTTTTTTTTTAATTTTTCTTTTGCTCCGGGTTGTATTGGCAGGAGTTTATAATTTGGAAGGAGTTGTGGAGGTTTAAGTTACTGTGTAACTTGTAGCAATTTGAAAATTACTTTTGTACCTTATGTAGGTCTTGCCTACACTTTGACCCCCATAACAGAACAGGATAGGATCCGCAAGGCTATCCTGACTCTTTGAACTCGCTCCTCTCCAGAACCCACTCCCTGATACCATCTATCCGGCGGTTTCTCACATCTTGATGCCTAATATGGGATTCGAGTGGCGACAACTATGCTTGGATTTGCTTAGTCTCTTAGTTTACTCCGGTGTTGACAGTATTATTATGGCTGTTTGGCACGTTCCCAACGTTGGTATCTGGGCCGCTGCGGACGCTATTCGTCGCGTTATTGTCTGTGCCTGTTTTCGATATGCCATATTGGCAAGGATCACTGCTGTGGCTTGATCTTCCATGCTCCCTGGGTAATCTACCGGTATCCAGAGTGAACAAAATGTCTAGAGCGACCAAGCGAAAGTTTAGTGGGACTGTAGTTTATTGACGAGGTTGATGGATGGCCTAGACTTCAAGTGAAGCAAAGCGGCGCTGCTTTCTTGAATCAAAGTATGTCCATGCCAAGACAGTCTGTATCCCCTCTTTGGTATCCGCAAGTCCTGGTAGAACAGTGAATCTGCAAAAACTTTCATACCTTAGACTATCTTATGGGTATGTATCCTTCGTAACTTCTAGAAAGGTATTTGTGTCAGGAGAAAAGCCTTTAAGCGAACAGTCTTGGACAACAACACAATCATTTCATACCGGGGCGTGAACAAAATTCCCTAACCCCTTAAGCGATCTCCTTTCATACTCTCACTGGCTAGATGTGTAAGGCAAAAGCAACTCCTTGAAAGATATAATTAATGCAAGTACCAGTCCTGAAGCCACAATTCCATCATCCATACCCGGAGGTATGATAACTGGAGGATGGAAACCGCACATATGGCAATTGGGAAAACCAAAAGAGTGGTCACGACAAATAAAAAAACACAATCAAGGTGACAACCTCGTTTTGTTTGGTAAAGGTGGTAGATCCACGGGGCATGTTTGCGTTTATTATCAAAAAACCGAATAAGTTAGACTATTCAACAATTGGCAAACACCGAAGATCTGCTATCATATACTTGTTTCCCCACTCTATTTCCTCCGTTATAAAAGGTGCAGGTTCTTTAGCATTTGCACCGGTCGTCAGTCAAGTAACCGACAGCATTGCTATATCAATGGTCAATACAGTGTGCAGATACACTATCAGTAACTCAAATGAATTACTTGGCAGAGGTTTGCGATTTGAGAACCGGCAGCGAGCGACAGGAGGGGGTAAGTTACATAGTTAGACTAGGCTTTTTGTGAACATCCCCGGTTCGGCTCCACGAATCACAGCTATTATGGCACTATCTGATCCTCTGGTCGGCATGCATATTCAGACACTGTATGGGGTAAGGCTTCCTTGTCATGAACATGATTGGGTTGTCCTTGTACTCCCTTGTGTAACAAAGACCTGTTGCATGTTCACGAAAGTCACCCCGCTTTGCTTAGCCTGAAGACTGAGCAGTCCATCAACCACCTCAATAGGTTGCTGTCCGGTTCCGCCGGGGTTTTATCTGGTCGCTCTACCCACCATGTCAGCTATGAATATCGGCAAATTACCAACAGCCCGTGGAGGATCAAGCCACGCCAGTGATCCTCGCCAAATATGGCTTATCGAATACGGGCACCGGTGATAGCATGTCCTACAGTAAGCTCTATAAATCATGTACGAATGTTGGAAATGTGACAAACAGCTATGATAACACCATCAGCATCAAAGTAAATGAAGAGACTTTGTGGATCCAAGCGTGGTTGTCGCCCCTGAAACCCCATATAAGGTATCAGGATATGAGAAACCTCCGGTTTGCTGGTGTCGGGGATTGGGTTCTCGGGAGAGGCGAGTTCAAAGAGTGGTTTGGGGGCCAGGTGGAGTCGGGGATCCTATCCTGTTCTGTTATGGGGGTCAAGGTGTAGGCAAGACCTACATAAGGTATAAGATTAATCCCCAAGATTAAATATCGTACGCCAACAGACTAACAAATCAGTTCATTGGTAATAGACACTCTTGGCCGCCAAGCTCGAGAACACACACCGCCGTTTTGTCTCTTTACAATGACTACCAGGCTAGAAGGCCCAGCCAGTAGTAAACATGATAGGTGGACTTCCCGGGCAGGTTGCTGTGGGAGCTCCGGGAATTTCCGATGCAATTAAAAGCGCCTTTGAGGAGTCGAAAAGGCGAGATGGCCAAAGTCTTCGATTACCGGAGATGGTGGAATTAATCATCGACGCGGTCAGCTACATTGACCGAGTATTCATCTGCATTGACGCCATCGATGAACTACTACCGCAGGTTAGGTCGGCGTTTCTTAGTGCTGTATGCAAGATTGTTACAGATACACCGAATACATGACTATTTCTCACAGGCAGACCATATGTTCGTGCAGAGCTTGACAGGTACCTTGACAAGGGAGCCTATGTTATCTCCATTGTTGCTAACCGAGAGGATATCGCTCAATATGTAAACTAGAAGATCGACGATGATGATGGCCGAGATCCAGACTTGAGGACGGAAAATCTGAGAAATGAGATCATGAAAACGGTCTTGGAAAAAGCTTCTGGGATGTAAGTATGCCCTTCTCCACACAAAATCTTGGAACACTCATTGATTTTGTGTGAAGGTTTCTACTTGTCCCCTTGAATATTGATGCAATCCTTGGCAAGACCTCAAAGAAAGAAAATGTTGAAAAAGGTGGCGGCAACGGGTGTGGACCTGGATAGTGTATACACCCAGATACTAGAGCGGATAAAAGAGCAGAAGGGTGGCCGATCAAGACTAGGGATGGAGGTGCTCATGTGAGTCTCATTCACACCGACCAATGCGGATAGATGAACTCTGCCATACTCTGGCAGTGGAAATGGACTCAACCGATCCAGATCATGACAACATCCGACCTCAAGATACAGTCCTTGGATCATGCTTAGGACTTGTCATGGTGGACAAGGATACATCCACAGTACGCCTAATCTATTATACGTTCCAAGAATACCTCTCCAGTCCTGGTGTTGGGTTCGGTTCCCTACAGGACCCAGGTTGGATGGTGTGTTCGACCGAGTAGAGCCCTCGTGATTTCCCCTATTTGTGACCCTCCTCTAAACCGGATACTAGAGGGGTGCAGAATTGACCAAACGATATGCCGTGTAACCACTGAGATAGACCGTAGCAAAAGTGATAATAAAGTGTAATTTTCTATATGAGGGGTGTGTTGTTTTAGCTAGGTTCTTGGCTACGGTTGTCATCTATACTAAGGACAAAAACAAAGTCACGCCCCCACTATGCAGAACTGTGTGCCAAGCCATCGCCCTAACCCCTAAACTATGCAGGGGCAAATACCCTTGAAAATAAAGTGACCAAGCCCTAAAACCAATACCTCCTCCACACTGGTACAGTGCCGGACAATGAAAATCAACCCCCAACCAACCCCAAATATGACCAACTTCAAAACTCCTCTAAGTCAACAACTACAACCCATAAACTCAAAAGCTTCTGTAAAAGTGTTTATTTTATGATTGTCTAGAAAATTACAGAAGGATTTAAAGAAATATCAACTTGCCGCAGTGCTAGAGCGGTTCAAAGTTTTCTGGTTTTTGCCTGAGAGCTGGCAAATTAACAGAGCCCATGCTAACCGTATCAAGTAATATCTTGGCGCCGCTACACCTAATGTAGTAATAATTTTGCCGATCATTGCTTTATGCAAGCCAATTTAACCCAAATAGGAAAGTGATTGCTGCTTAATAAGCGACTGCCAATTAACACTTAACCCAAATAGGAAAGTGATTGCTGCTTAATAAGCGGCTGCCAATTAACACAAGTGTCGATTCCTAGTGTCCGACACTATATCCTCCTAGGAGTCCACGCAATGCTTGCCAAGACATGCTTGACATATCTCCGTTATAAGCAGATCATGGCACTTCGTGCAGACAAGCCCTCCGACCTTCGTCGCCGGGACATGCCTTTTCTCTGGTATGCCTCTTTATATTGGGGAGACCACGCAAAAATGGAGCTCTCAGATCGGGTAAAATTGCTTTCTCTGGAGCTTTTAAACCAGCACAATTGTCATATATCTGCTGCAGTAATGCTTAACCACGACTGGCTATCCTTTTATTTCATCACCCCTCATCTGTTTACCAACCTATACTGTGCAGCATACTTTGGAATTGAGAAGCTTGTTGCGGCGTTGATTGAGGTAAATACTATGATATCAACCACGAAGACACTAGTGCTTAGCACCGCTAGCATGGCCGC
This sequence comes from Choiromyces venosus 120613-1, assembly GCA_003788595.2. Classification (NCBI taxonomy): domain Eukaryota; kingdom Fungi; phylum Ascomycota; class Pezizomycetes; order Pezizales; family Tuberaceae; genus Choiromyces; species Choiromyces venosus. The sequence continues at coordinate 483,534 of ML120374.1, forward strand.
AAGACAAGGGAATGAAGATGCGGCGAAACTGCCGCTAACCCTGCCCAACATCAATCCCGACAAGCCAGATAATGAAGGTGAAACGTCACTATCGCTGGCTACTATGTCCGGACGTGAATGGATTGTTATACCACTGCTCACACGGGATGATGTAAATCCTAACAAGTCAAACAATTTTGGGGCAACACCACTATGGTGGGCTGCTGTTTGTGAATTTGAGAATGTTGTTCGGCTACTGCTTACACAGGACGATGTCAAATCCAGCATGCCAGACAATGATGGTCAAACACCGCTATGGGGGCTGCTTGCAATGGAAATTAAGGTCCGGTTCGGCTACTGCCCACATGGGATGATGTCGACCCGGAAAGACTAGACGGGTTGGGTACTACACCACTCCAAATGGCTTCCCGATATAGACATTCAGAAACTGAAGCACTCCTCCAATCCCGTATAACCGGAACTTCTAGGGCATCTTAAGCTTGAAAAAAGATCTGCCTACATTCCCCCTTCTCATCTATTTGCACGTCCCACTGTAGTGATTGTTCCCGGGTACCCACATATTATGACAATAGCTCCCATAATTTCTTTGAAGCCCTGGGAGCCACCTAGCTTTTCCGTTACTCTCATGGGAACACCGCCGGGTCATTTTCTTTCCTTTCCAGTTTTAATGGTCATTTATTTTGGAAAGTTTCCTAGGCACAGATTTGTCTTAGGATCTCGTTTTTTCCCCTTGTCTTTTCTTAGGTGTGTGTGGCCTTTGGTGTGAAGGGGGGAGGGAGGTTAATCTATCGAGTGATATTCAGATGTTGAGGGTCATGGCTTCATACCTCACATGTTCAACGGTGTCTTTTTTTATCTTTCTACTCATATAGATTTTGTTTCTTGTATATTATCAACACTTGATTTTCTTCCATATATCACAATAGAACCATTACCTTTCATACAGCCTCCATCCACCTACCACATAGGTGAACCCGCACCTCCGGAAAACGATTTGCGCCATGGAAGGGGCTTCGGACTGAGTACTTCGGCTATGCCCTGCAAAGACACGAAAAAAATGGCGGAAAAAAACAGCAGCGCAGAGGCATCACCAGCAGAACCCTCAGCTATCCAAGAGAGCTCACCCTCCAAAGATGTCATTCATGTTCAAACAAAACCTTTCTAACAATTGCCCTCCTTTTTCGATAATGGGACCAGTCCCTTTGATCTACCTCCAATTCCACCTAGAACCTATACTGACTGTATTCACAATACTATTCAGCTCCTTGAGCATACCCTCAAAATTCACACAACTGGGTCAGACACTAAGGAGAGAGACTTGGATTTCATAAAACAAGCAATAACAATATTACACAGGGTTGGCAAAGAGGGGGGTGATGATTTACATGAGGGCCAACTCAATGATAATGTTCCCATTCTCAAAAATGTTTTATTGACATGTTGACTACAACAAATGAACATGACATCAACACCAACCCTCCTGCTGCTGAGACACCACTTCACCATCAAATTAGACTATTAGAACAAAAGATAGATCAGTTACTTGATAAGTCAACCTATTCTTCTGCATTACAAAATAGTTTACCAAAATCAACACAATCAAAGTTATTTGAACCACTTCCACTTTGGGAAAAACTAAGCAACTATTTTGCTGTAGAGATTCAGAACCCACTACCAGACTCCTTTAATCCTATCAGCTTGAGAAATCAAATTAATCACTTGATACCTCCTTCCTACTCCAAGATTGCAGCCATTAGATGTTCAAGGAAAAGAAACTTGATCCTCTATACATCAGGAAATCCCAACACCATGATAGAACATGCAGTAACCTGGTTTCCAGGTATACCTTACAGAGCAATACAAGTCAATTCAGAAGACCGGTTATGTAAGAAGATTCTTAATCTACCAAATCTATGTTCTTCAATGGTGGAACTTTTGCAAGAAATTTCAGAACTGAACCCTGACCTTCAATTTTTGACTGTAAAACTACTTAGCCCAACTGTTACTCTCCTCATATTTCCATCAGAAAGGGCTAGTCCAGTTGGAATTTTCATTTTTGCAACATACAAAAAGCTTGTCCAATACTGTGAGCAAACACTAGAACAGAAGTGGCAGTACCAAAAGAGGAAAGGGGCAGAGGCAGAGAAGGAAACTGCAAGAGAGGTAGAGGAGGAGAAGTCAGGAGCAGTGGAGAAGGAGAAGTTAAAAGAGTTGGAATTGGCAAGTGAGATGCAGGAAGGGAGCAGTGAAGATGGGGGTAGTTGTGAAGAATCAAAAGAAGAAATGGATGACCAAAGCATGGAGAACAGTTAAAGATGCAATACTCCTGTAGGCCTCTATACTTGGGTATATGTCCAGAGGCTGGTAGGGCCTGTGGGAGAAGGAATATCTGGCCAGTAAGCAAGCCCTCACTATCATGTATGGTATTAGCTAGCTTCATAGCCCTTAGGGCTCCACAAGTGTAATGATACATAATAATAATAATAATAATAATAATAATACAGCCACCATTAACTGAGATTAACTATACAGTACTGAAACTCAAAATTTGGCCTAATCAAATTTTTTTCTTTTACTGGACGGTTTCCTTTTATGTAATTTCAGCTAGTGGTTTTTTTTTTGTTTTTTTTTTTCACAATGAACAACTATGTCTGGACTCACCCACTCAGTCAATTCAGAGGATTTTTTATTTTTTTTTTGTGTTTTTTCCAAATGGATGTGAGAAGGCGTCGATTCAATCTAGCAATACTGTAGAGTGACAGCGACCCAAGACACAAGGGAAAGTTAGAAGTTCTAGCTCTAATCTTGGCCCTCATACCGAGAGGGAGAATACTTACTTCCCAGCTACGAAATTCATGCCCTTCAATTTTCTCAGCGGTTGCTGCGGTTCTAGCTCCCGGAGGTCAGACTTTGGACTTTTATCTTTCCCTTTTAGGCAGGGTGCAATCTCTTTACATGTACAAATACTGATTACCAAGGTAGAACTTGGGTCATCCTCCATCTCCACTACAACTCTGGTCATTGAAATTTATTTCCTATTTGGGAACAACTCATCACTGAGAAAACATCACGAACTTCTCTTCCTCCCCCCCATCTCAGGGGGGGCAGGTCGGCCACTATCCATCTCCCCTTTGCCTATCAGCATCTTCTTCCCCCTCTCCACATTGGGATTTACCCTTTTGGGGATCCCATCCTATCCTCTCAACATCTCGCGATGCTGAACACTCTCCCTACCCCACTCAGGACCTCGCTTAGGAGTTCTCCATGGTCAGGAAACACAACCCTCCCCTCTCCTACCTCTCCAATGAGGATCGGCTAGCACCCTACTGCCTCTTTCCACTTTCCCCCATTGTCGCTCTAGCTCTGGTATCCCTTCCAGTAGTGATGCTCTTTCTCCTATAACAAGAGACCACACGAGAAACGCGGTAATTTGCCAAGACGACCCCAGACACAACCTCCTGAGGTTGGGGATAGGTGTCCTTACACCACCACTCCCACCTCCATTACCTTCTCCACTGTCTCGAGACAGTTATCCAAATCCTATTCATCCCACCCCCAGCTCACACTGATGACGCCTATCAGCTTTGGCCACTGCTCACTGGCCTCTTGGGAATGCCAACTTGGACAACACTGGCTACGGTCACATTTCCAGCTCCCAATACTTGCCAGTTTTTACCGTCCCTCTCGATTCCTGTCCTCCATTCCGGTTTCTTTCTACCAACCCCCTCCTGAACCTTTTCACATTGGGCTCCTCCCTTGCTCAGCCCCAGCTGCCTAAGTGGCAACCTCAGGCTTGCTTTGGCCACCTACACTCCTCTTCCTTTGGTTTGCCTGGTTGCAAACTCTACTCTCTCTCCCCACCCGCCCTATGACAATATTCCCACAGGGCATCCCAAACGTTTCTGCTTGTACCTCACAGTATTGGGCATCTTCATTCCAGTTCTCACTTCTGCTTTGCCTTGCCAAGTACCTGCAGCCATGGCTTTTGCTGTCCGCGTTCCAACTACACCCAGTGCCCACGTCCGTCTCCACTGTCCCCTCGGTGCTGACTATCAGACTGGCCCTGCACTACACATGTCAACCTCCATGGCTTTCCCATGGCGGCCACTGTACCTGAGAGGCTTACCTCTAACCGTCCTCATCTGGGGGCCTCTTTGGAGGTTCTCCCATGCTTTCCTTTACTTTAAGTCTTTCTTTTCTCGCTTTATGTTTTTTTCCTGGGTTTGCTTAGGGATTTCATAAGTTTCTTTCCTTTGATGATTAGTCACCATAAGTGGTGCATTTGACTTTATGTCGGAAAGGGGATTGGGGCTGAGATTTCTTTTGTTTTGTTTTGTTTTTATGGTTTTGTTTTTGTCATAGCCCTTAAGGCTGCACACAGATTCTTGTACCTTAACAATGAATATATGAGAAAAAAAAAAAAAAAGGTAGAACTTGGGTTGGGTTGTGTTGAGCCACAGAGCAATTTTTGAGCCGCATTGGGTTTGTCAGCCCAGCACCCGGTTTCATTCATTCAGCCGCATTTCTGGCTCGCGAACAGGCCCTTGCAGAAGTGGGGAAATGCTTAAGGGCCTGTTCGGCTGCCACAACCACAGTTTTGTAGTTGTTACAGTAACTCAAATTGCAAGTTATGGCTCAAAGAAAACTTTTGGTGTGCTCGGCATCTCGTAACCCATCTCCTTATCAAGCATGAAAACAATAAGAAACAATCACAAAAAGAAGAGAATTATGTACTAGTACATTGGATTTAAGAGTATTGCCCAGTATATATGGCGGTTTGCCGGGGATGGCGCAACCAGTGCTACGCCAGAGGAACCAGAAATACCCAGCCGATTCCCCCGAGGCTTTCAACTAAATCTAACTTAGTGAAGCTACAAGAAGCAGTGCCGTTTTTGCTGCGTATTTCTTGTCTCCCGGGTGTAGCTCTGGTTGCGCCGTTCCCGGCAATGTTATAGCTTACTAACTTACTGTAATTGATAACTCCATACCTCCTGTCGACCTTGATTATGCGGAAGGCCATTTGGCGTTCTTACACTCTAATAATTTTGGGAATTACTATAGATTACGTTGGAAGGGGTAAATACTACTTGTGTGCAAACTTGGTTATGGTGCAACGGGCCTTGGATTCTGGTGTGATTTTTCGTTGATCAGCACCAAAACTTAATTTGCGCGCAAGTACGATACTGTATACTCCAAACTTCAGGGCAATGATTGTTGCTAAGGAGATACCGGCGTCGATAAAAATCAATGAACACACCTATTGTCTCCATCAAAATTTACATGGGATACGGAGATAATTCTACCGTACTTGTAGTTTTTCAATTTCGACCCTGTACCTGCACCGCCAAGAGGTAGGATTGGATGACAGTATGATACTAGCCGATCTCAAAAGTATCCGGAAGTCTGAGCGCCAAACCTTTCAAAACTTGACCCAACCTGCCAGTCTTGGTGCCCAGACTTCCGGATACTTTCGAAATCGGCTAGTAGGGAACTTGAGCTCAAGTATTTTCACATTGGTATGTTGCGCAAGGTAGCCGCTGATCTATGAGTGGTGCAATTAAGTGAGGCTGAGGCTGGAATCAGAGTTACACACATCTCAGATCGAATGATTGGACAATCATCAAAGAGCAGCTGGTGCGAGCAACCCCGCTTTTCCTTCATCTTCTCGAAATCCTTTGATTCAGCCAGATACAATCAACACCTTGTTCTCTAAAGCATTCTAATAAGCGAAAAGCACAAAATGTCTCGATACCAAAGCAACAACGTCAACTCTTTCAATGTCTCGAATAGCCTTCACTTCGGTGGAGCCGAGGAGGACTCTAAAGTCCTGGCCTGGCTCTCCCCCTTGGAACTACAGATCCGGCATCAGGACATCAGGACTCAGCGGGTAGAGGGTGTGGGAAGCTGGCTGCTGCAAACCAAGCAATTCAGAAGCTGGTGCAGTGGTAACGAGGAGGCGGAATCAGATCATGCGGCCTTGTTCTGTTACGGTCATCCGGGGGTTGGTAAGAGCTTCATCGCGTAAGATAATGAATTTCCGTGGGATGGCGAGGGAATAGTGTGCTGACAAGCCCCGATGCTAGGTCTTTGGTGATCGACTCTCTCTGCGACCAGGCCAGGGGACAAAACATGATGGTGCTCTGTTTTTACTTTGACTTTGCTTCCCGGAAGGAGCAGACACCGGTCAATATGCTTGGCTCCTTGCTGCAACAACTTGTCGGTGGATTGGACGCAATACCAGAAGAAGTAGTGAAGGAATATCGAGAGCAGAAAAAAGTGATCGGTGGCCGGAGAGCAGAGGTTTCCGGAATTGTGCGGATGTTCCAGGTCGTGTCATGCATGCAGCCCACTTTCATATGCATTGACGCTCTGGATGAGTGTTTGCCGGAGCATCGAGTCGATATTCTTAACTCCTTAGACCAGATTCTGCAGAGGTCACCAAACACACGACTATTCATGACCGGCCGACCACATATCAGTCATGAGGTTGAAAGGCAACTTGGTGGAAGGGCGACGAGCTTATCGATAACGCCGACAGAAAACGATATCGTTTTATATGTAAAGGAGAAACTAGAAAAGGACACTACCCCGGAGGTGATGACTAGCAAGTTGAAGGAGGATATCATGAGGAGTATTCCTGAAAGGATCTCGGAAACGTATGTAGTAACTCGCCGGTGAGAACATGCGAAATTATCCTCATTCCGGATTCTAAACATTGGAATTTAGTTTTCTGATTATTTCCCTTAATATCGAGTCAATACTCCGAGAAACAACAATCTCTCGGAGGAAAGGAAGACTAGAGGCAATGACAGACAGCGCAGGGTTAGGGTTAGAGCATGCATACGGCGCAACCTTGGAGCGGATAAGAGCACAAACTGGAGCAAAGTCAGAACTTGCCATGGCCACGTTGATGTGGGTATGTCACTCTGATCGTCCGCTAAAAGTGGAAGAGCTGTGCTATGCCCTCGCGGTGGACATAGGATCTAAGAATTTCGACAACGACAATGTTCTACTGATAACAACATTACTAAGCTGCTGCCAGGGGCTTATAACTGTGGATAAGGAAGCATCGACTGTGCGATTGATTCACCATACTCTCCAGGAGTATCTCTCATCTCAGCTTGACCTCTTTCCTCGAGCCCATTCGATAATTGCGGAAACGTGCTTGACGTATCTGAATTCACAGCAAGTCAAGAGCTTATCCCCGTACCCACTTCCCGACCTGGAAGATGTACCCTTCCTCAGATATGCTTCTCTACATTGGGGATTCCATGCTAAGAAGGAACTCCCGGATCACCTAAAGCTTTTTGCCTTAAGGGTCTTAGACCAGTACGAGAATCAAGTATCCGCTACGCTACTTTGGCAGGATCTCCTGAGATCTAAGCTCGGAGATAATATCAATAACTATTCACTGTTCACTGGGCTACACTGTGCGTCCTACTTCGGGATTGTCGACCTGGTGAAATCACTAATGGAAATAAATGGCTTGGATACAAACAAACAAGATTCAACAGGCTGGACACCTCTATCTTGCGCCGCGATGATGGGACATGATGTCGTGGTGGAACTACTTCTTGAACACCAAGATGTCGACCCGGACCTGCCAGACAACAAAGGTGGTACACCACTCTCGTGGGCTGCCGCGAAAGGACATGATGTCGTGGTGAAGCTACTTCTCGAACGCCATGATGTCAACCCTGACCTGCCAGACAACGAAGGCGGGACACCACTCTCGTGTGCTGCCGCGAACGGACATGATGTCGTGGTAAAGCTCCTTCTCGAACGCCAAGATGTCAACCCTGACCTCCCAGACAACGAAGGTGGGACACCACTCTCGTGTGCTGCCGCGAACGGACATGATGTCGTGGTGAAGCTACTTCTTGAACGCCAAGATGTGAAACCTGACCTGCCGGACAACGAAGGTAGAACACCACTCCGATTTGCTGTCACGAACGGTCATGATGTCGTGGTGAAGCAACTTCTTGAACGCCAAGATGTGAACCCTGACCTGCCGGACAACGAAGGTAGAACACCACTCCGATGTGCTGCCACAAACGGACATGATGTCGTGGTGAAGCTCCTTCTTGAACGCCAAGATGTGAAACCTGACCTGCCGGACAACGAAGGTAGAACACCACTCCTGTGTGCTGCCGCGAACGGACATGATGTCGTGGTGAAGCTCCTTCTCGAACGCCAAGATGTCAACCCTGACCTGCCAGACAATAGAGGTGATACACCACTCTCGTGTGCTGCCGCGAACGGACATGATGTCGTGGTGAAGCTCCTTCTCGAACGCCAAGATGTCAACCCTGACCTGCCAGACAATAGAGGTGATACACCACTCTCGTGTGCTGCCGCGAACGGACATGATGTCGTGGTGAAGCTCCTTCTCGAATGCCCAGATGTCAACCCTGACCTCCCAGACAGCGAAGGTGGGACGCCACTCTCGTGTGCTGCCGCGAACGGACATGATGTCGTGGTGAAGCTACTTCTTGAACGCCAAGATGTGAACCCTGACCTGCCGGACAACGAAGGTAGAACACCACTCCGATGTGCTGCCACAAACGGACATGATGTCGTGGTGAAGCAACTTCTTGAACGCCAAGATGTGAGCCCTGACCTGCCGGACAACGAAGGTAGAACACCATTCCGACTTGCTGCCGCGAACGGACATGATGTCGTGGTGAAGCTACTTCTTGAACGCCAAGATGTGAAACCTGACCTGCCGGACAACGAAGGTAGAACACCACTCCGATGTGCTGCCACAAACGGACATGATGTCGTGGTGAAGCAACTTCTTGAACGCCAAGATGTGAACCCTGACCTGCCGGACAACGAAGGTAGAACACCACTCCGATGTGCTGCCACAAACGGACATGATGTCGTAGTAAAGCTACTTCTTGATCGCCAAGATGTGAGCCCTGACCTGCCGGACAACGAAGGTAGAACACCACTCCGACTCGCTGCCGCGAACGGACATGATGTCGTGGTGAAGCTCCTTCTCGAACGCCAAGATGTCAACCCTGACCTGCCAGACAATAGAGGTGATACACCACTCTCATGGGCTGCCGCGAAAGGACATGATGTCGTGGTGAAGATACTTCTTGAACGCCAAGATGTCAACCCTGACCTGCCGGACAACGAAGGTAGAACACCACTCGGACTTGCTGCCGCGAACGGACATGATGTCGTGATGAAGCTCCTTCTCGAACGCCAAGATGTCAACCCTGACCTGCCAGACAATAGAGGTGATACACCACTCTCGTGGGCTGCCGCGAAAGGACATGATGTCGTGGTGAAGATACTTCTTGAACGCCAAGATGTCAACCCTGACCTGCCGGACAACGACGGTAGAACACCACTCCGACTTGCTGCGAATAACGGACATGATGTTGTTGTGAAGCTACTTCTCGAACGCTAAGATATCAACCCTGACCTGCCCGACAACAAAGGTAGAACACCAATCTCGTATGCTGCCGCGAACGGACATGATGTGGTTGTCACGTTATTAGGTGCTCGGGAATCTTTCAACCCTGACACGCCAGCTACGGAAAGTCGAGGGTCGCTCAGACACGCTGCCCGGAATGAACCTCCTGAGGTAGTCAAGCCATGACAGGTCTTGGAGAATGCCACCTAGGACGGATCAAAGAGTGCCGACAAAAAACCACGTCCTTCAGCTTCAAGAGCTTCAAAACTTGGTCAGCTGGAATATCAGGATTAACACTGAAGCCAAATTGGAGAAACGGATTCTATACCTCACCAATCCCTGCCTTTCAACTGCCCTACTCAATGAGGAACTCATGCAATCCAATCCCGGTCTGCATTTTGCAGCTCAGCCATGACTCCTATCATCCAAAGTTGCACTCCTTTTTTTCGCAAGCACCGAGCAGAGCCCAACACATGTCTTCGCTTTTGCAAATCACTTCCGACTTGCCAGCTACCGTACACGAACCCCGTCCAAGATTACCGAGGCCAAAAAAAGAAGAGAAAGGAAAGAGCAGGAGAAGCAAAATGATATCTCGCAGGAAAGGGCAATCCCTGAGGAGGCCAGCTGGGCATCACAAGTGGGGGAATGTGATGCAAATATGGAAGAGAAAGATATTGATGACAAGAGTATGGGAGATATATCAGAGAATTAGTAAAGATGCAATGCACCTATAGGTTTCTATACTTGGGTATTTGTGTAGAAGCTGGTAGGGCCTGTGGGAGATGGTATTTCTGACTGGCGGGAAAAGTCCTCGCCACTATGTAGTTAATCAGCTTCATAGCCTTACGGCCCTATAAGCTTTATGATACATAATAATAATAATAATAATAACGTCCTTCAGCTATTCGGAGGGGATATAATCGGGCAGTGAAGCTTCTCCGACTCCGTAAAAGAAGTTCACCACCACCACCCTAGCTTGAGCCTCGGGAGTGATATCCATCATACCGTCCTCGATTCCTTCCCCCCTTCCTTCCCCTGCCCTACAGAGATCTAGCATTTCCCTATATCCAAGCGGGGACGCTCCCCTCATCCTTCCAGACCCGCTCGGCCTATACAGCCCGCGATATATTCTCCAAGTCACCACCATCCTAGTTTCCCTTCCCCTTCCTCCCTCTCCCTCTAGTTATCTCCAACAACCGGCATCCCTCCGTTCGTTTTCGACCCCACACACACCGTAAGTTGGCAACTCGGTAGTGAGGTTCAACACCAGTCGTGAGTGGCCATCGTAGGTCGTCGATATTCTCTGGTAATTTATTGGCCCGGTCACAGCGGACTTGACGTTAGACTAAGATCTCATCCACACTATTTGAGGTGTGCCTGGGCCTGAAAAGCGAAAAACACAGACGAACGCGGGGGTAGAAACCCCCTTCAAACCAGCCTTTCGCGGAGACCATGTTCTATACCTTCATAATCCATTCAACCCTCGCCTGTATAAAATCCCATTTAGATTTATCCCAAGCTCATCGGAGAATTTATTGCTTATATTTTTACCCCCCTCTTCATTCTTGTAATTTCCCGAGGACCTGCACCGGGGGGTGTGACCGCTATGTTATCTATTTTTGTCCACCTTTTTCTCTTGTAGTTTGATTACATTTCTTTTTTCTTTTTTCTAATCGTTGGGGTGTAATATTTACCGGTCATACTAGTATCATAGAGTTAGTTTGGATTCTTTCTTCTGTTATTTCTTTCTTTCTTATTTTTTTCCTCATGTAGATTGATAGATGTGGATGGCTTCATTGCACAATATGATAGTTAGGTTGTTTAGTTTGTTTTTTTTCCTTATATGCAGCATTCCGGTCCCAACTGCTGAAATCAAATCCCCGCGGAGAGTAATATTATATCTTTTTGTCACTCCTCGACGAGGTAGTCTAACGAAGACCTTAAGCTATCATGAGGTGTAAACCGTCGCAATGGAGCGCGATACCGCGCCACAAATGCAACCCTATTCACCGTCCATCACATGCCTTGAAATGTTCAATAGAGAGTGATAAATAATGATTAGCTCATACGGTCCAAATGGTGCCAGTTTTTTATCACAGAAGTTAGTGCAAAGTGCAGCACGCTGATTGCTTATGTATATTCTCAAGGTTATGAAATGTAGTAGCCGAATAAAGTCAGTTAGTGCTTGAGGTGTTGCCCCGATCTTATGCATTTTTTACGATCCCTGCAAAAGATACCATTTGAGACGTGCAAACTTCTTCACCTCACATAAAAAGCGAACACACCGAGGCTCTAGACTCTTTGGCTACTGTCTCTCGTAGTGTGTGAGTTTCTGTTTTATCCATTGATTAACCAGTGCTGAATTTGACAGAGTTGTGGTTTCAATTTCGGAAAAGGAGGCGATGGTTTGCTCTCTAACTAATTAAGTTAAACTGACAAGACCACTAAGCATCTTTTTTTAACTATACTAAAAAAAACCCGCTTTCGTGTTCTCAATAGTGAAAGCAGGTGTGCACTTTGACCCAAACCTGCACAATACAAATCTATCATAGCACAGTTTGGGTTAGGAGTTTCCTATCACTAGCTCATTCCTTATGACTCGATATTTCAAGCTTTTTGAGCGGAGTATGATCATTTTTTTTCCTCTTTTACTGGACAGTTTTTCTTTCGTGTAATTTCAGTTAGTATTTTCTTTCTCCAATAAAGAACTATGCCCGGGCTCACTCACTCTGTCAGTTCGAAGGATTTTTCTTTTCTTTTTTATTTTGTGTGTTTTTCGAAGCGGATGCGAGAAGGCATTGATTCGATCATGCAAAAGCTGGAATTTTGATTTCGATGGATTTGGCTATAGGTCTATAAGAAAGTTTAGGGCGGGCACCGATGTTGTCGCTGTGGTAGAAGGGATCCTAACTTCACCTTAGCAATACTGTAGAGCGACGACGACCCGAGACACAAGGGAAAGTTGGAAGTTGCCGGTTGGAAGTTCTAGCTCTAATCTTGGCCCTCGGACCAAGAGGGAGAATACTTACTTCGCAGCTCCGAAATTCATGCCCTTGAGTATTGTTCAATTTTCTCAGCGGTTGCTTCGGTTCCAGATCAGACTTCGGACTTCTATCTTTCCCTTTTAAGCGGGTCGCAATCACTTTACAGTAACGTATTGGACTGGGAAGTGGATCAGACGCAGAAGCGAATCACTTTGTATGTAAATTTTGACCAAATTCTCACTCCGAATTTATCGAAAGAATCAAATGTCCGAATTTTGATCAGGCAAAAGCGGATTTAAGACACTGCACTATCAAGAATATCAACAATACTTCAAAATTTTCTCTTTCGATTGTTGGATGCCAATTGAGATTTCCAGATTTTGGATTTTTTTGGTGTGTTTTTAACTGATTCATTACACGGTCTGGTCCACTTCCCGGTCCAATACGTTACAACTACTGATTACCTGTTGGAATATGCTGCTCGGCATGCTCGAGCATGATGGTTTGCTCTTGGGGTTCGTGATCGTTCGTTTGTTCGCCGGGAGCACACTTTGGCTTTGGGCGCACGCGGCAGTTTAGCTTTTCGGGAAAGCATTAAGGCACCGGGAATGCACCGGGAATGCATCAGGAATGTGTGCGAGTTTGTGCGAGTGGA